>VZTD01005549.1:311933-363751 GCA_013397725.1 Rhagologus leucostigma
CCCCGGCCGGGCGCGGGGAAGCGGGGCCGGGGGAGGCGGTGCGCGGGCCCCCAGCCAATGTGGAAGGCAGCGCCTCCTCCGGCCCGGGGGGGCGGACAGCGCAGCCCCGCCATGGGGACCCGTCCCGGCCACCCGCCGGCACCGCGGGGACGGCGGGCACTGGCTCCGCTTTCGCCCCAGGGCCGCGGCGTTGGCGCACCCATGGGGCTGCGGAGGTTGGCGGCTGTGGCTGCCCTCATGGGGCGTCCTTTCCCCGTCCCGGTATCTCCTGTGGAACACCAGGGTTTTGACATCGTTTATTTCCCTTTTTCTCACTACGCCTGGGTTCCGCCTTCGGTGTTTTGGGGCTTACAGGACAGCCGCCATGGCAGGCCTCAGGTGTGCTGGGGATTCCCTCATCTCTGAGGGGCGACATGGCTCCAGAGGTGGACAGGCAATGGGCATAACTGGAAAGCTGAGCTTTATTCAACAGTTCCTAAACACTGTAATATCTAGCTGGCTTTGATCGTGTGTTTCTGCCTCTGCAGTGCCATACATATGTATTTGCTTCACACAAATTAGTACAGAAACATGATAAATATTTATCATTTGACATAGTGTCTGAAGACATTAACTGGTCCATCTACTGTTTACCTGAACTGGTACATCCACCCATGGAGGAGGAATACGTGATTTTTCTTGTCTATCAGATTAAAAAAACACCCAGCTCTTCACAAGTTATGGATAAAGGTTTTGGGTTGCTGTATTTTTAGGGGTGTCCAACTCAAGATGTGCCTGCCATCTGGCAGTGACTCTTCCTCCTGAAGGCTTCTCAAGTTGGGCCCCCAAGATCTGAGACAACCAAAATCTCCAGGCTGCATCCACCAAAGTGCATCTGCCGAGGAGCATAGCCTCATTCTCACAATCCAGTGTTTTCCCTGCCTCGAGTCCCAGAGCGAGTCTGCAAGATCATAATTACTGCCTATAATTTTTCAGCCGCTGGCTCTTTCTGATGGTAATCGTTAAATTAACAAGAAAGGAGATAATTTCAAATGGCACTCCCTGTGAGAAAAGTGGAAGGGGAAAAAAAAGGCCAACTCATTTGTGCCCAGCTTGAGTTTCTGGTATTAGTCCGTCTGTTTGGTCATTCAGAAGTGGTGTTATGTATAGAGAACTTTATGAGGACTGCGTTAAATCAGATCAGATTTCTCTTTAGCTGTGCATTTCAAAAAGTACTGACTTCTCAGAGGACTAAGACTTTTTCTTTAATTCTTTGAAAGCGTTGGGTAGTTTTGCTTTCAGTGTGAACCTACCAAGTTAAACTTTTCCTACATGTTTGTGGAAGGACACATCCCCTCTGCAAGTCACATCAAGTGGACATTGCCAGACCGAAATCAGCACTCATAGGGAATTTAAGGACACATGTTATTGTTTATCCTATCTCCACATTCTTGGCTTGGTAAAGATTCCTGTCCTGAACTGAACATTACTCCAGTCTCGGGATAATCCTTCTTTCCATCACCTCTAAACTTGGATGGTAGAGAAGGACATTGCAGGGTTGAACATGTAGCCATGCCCGCATACTGAGGGTTTTTTCCCCCTTACAATCCCGCACAGTTGCTACTGCCAGTTCAGCCTACACGTTCCACCGGAGACAAGGTGTATAGGTAGCCAGAAGTGATTCAAGCAGCAGGTTCTCAGCCTTCATAGCCATGGGGCACCCTCTGACCCCTTATTCCTTGCACACCCCAGCCCCTCTTCCAGGATCCCGCTTGCAATTTAGCGATTTTTCAAAGCGAACGTTGTTGAGATCCCATGACACCTGTTCCCGATGGAGCGGGTTGGAAAACCTTTGAAAGAATGCCTTTCCACTGGAAAATGCAACCTTGTTAAAATCAAAATGCTTTGCAAACTTGTGTCGGTTGCACTGAAAATGTCATTTGAAAAAGAGTAAGTGGTGGAGGGATGTTCCAACAGTGTGGGAAAGTCTCGTTGTGACATTTCCAGGCTAAATGTTTCAATTTCTTCCTTCAAAATTAGTTTTCCTTTCAAAATATTTCCTTTTATATTATATATTGCAAAATAATACAAAAATTTGAAAAGCTGAGTCACTTATTACCATCAATCTGAAATTAATGTTCTTCACAGCTTTCTCAAGGTAAGAATTCTGCTATTCTGATTTGGAGCAAAATTTTAAACTGCAAACACCTAGTGAAACTAGAATATCTGAATTTTGCTGGCCTCTCAACCGCGTGATGGAATTCTTGAACACATCACAGCTGCCTTTTAAAGTGCATGATTGACCATCTATTTTCTCCTGATTTGGGCTGTGATAAAGTCAATTTTCTTCCTAGTAGCTGCTACACTGCTGTGTTTTGGATTTAGTATGAGAATCGTGTTGATAACACACCGATGTTTTAGTTGTTCCTATGCGGTATTTACACAAAGTCAAGGACTTTTTGGCTTCTCACCTGTGTGTAGACTGGGGGCAAAAGAAGCTGAGAGGACATGGAGCCAGGACAGCTGACCTGAACTGACCAAAGGGATATTCCATGTATGATGTCATGCTCATTTTATAATCTGAGAGGAAAGCTGCCTGAGCATTACTGCTCAGGGACTGGCTGGGCATCAGTCAGCAGGTGGTGAGCAATTGCATTGTGTATCATTGGTTTTGTATACTCTAATTATATTGTTATTATTACTGCTGTTATTATTATGCATCACTTGTTTTGTAAATCCATTTTTTCCTCCTTCCTTTTCTGTCCTATTAAGCTGTCTTTGTCTGAACCCATGAATTTTGCTTTTTTTTCCCCAACCCTCTTCCCCATCCCTCTGGGGGCAGGGAGTAAGTGAGCAGCTGTGTGGTGCTTACTTGCTGGCTGGGGTTAAACCACGACATATTGCAACTGGGATTTCCTTCAGTTCTTATTTCAGGAAGAAGAGGCAAGGGGGTAACAGATGAGATAATCCAGCTGATCCAGCGCTCTTTCTAATTCACAAATTCTTGCCTTCTCAGTCAGATATTTTTTCCAAATACTTTTATTTTATATTTTTATGAAAAATTAACTTTGCCACGTCAGGAATGTTGTCCTTTATCCATTAAGTATTTTAGTTATCTATTTAGGTTGATCAGAGGTGCGTAATGAGTGACCTTGATGATTTACTTAGAAAAATCTGAACAACAATCGGGTTAGATGCTTCGGTTATCTCAGAAGGATCACTTGCTTCCTAGTTTTACCGACCCTGGAGCACCATGACTGCTTTCAGGATTTCTCCATCATTTCTTGTCAAGAGTGTTTCCTCCTGCTGCTGCATATAAACTCAGAGGTCTTGCTCACTTTTATCTCTTCATCCATAGGTAGAGCCAATTATCAAACAAGACATAAATGATGCACTTGGAAGTGTGCACATGGAAGAAGCCAGTGCACTGATTTCTAACACTTATCCAGTGTCCTGGCAAATTGATTTTCACAAGGTTTATGTGGCAGTTTCTTAAATCATTTTCAAATGAGAGAGAAAATTTGTTCTTATGTCCAATTCTTAATTTAGAAGACTGTCTTCTTATCCCAAGGGGTCATCTTTATCTATCCACTTTAAGGGACTTTGCTGCTATGATAGCAAGGAGCACCATGGGTGCACAAAATCCTTTCCACCACTTCACAGGCAAACAGTCTCTGGAGAAAATTGAGAGTCTTCACTGTAAGTACAATTCTGCCCCAGCACACCTTGAGGACCACAATAGAAATTCTTTTGGACAAGGAGAATGAAGGATTGAAAAACAAGACCTTAAACCTTGGCCATTTCTTGTGGTAGCCTTCTCTTCCTAAACCACAGAGCCTGAGGAACCGACAAGTTCAGGTGCTGCTGCAGCGCAAACAACAACTCTTAAAGCAACATGATTTTTCAGCTTTTCTACATTTTCTCTGCAAGCTGTTAAACAGGCAAGGTCAGTTTGGGACCCACCAAGTCCTGATTCTGCTCCTTAACTTGTTAGGTGATGTTGGCCCCTTTTTTTCTGTACTGTTGAACACTCACGGTTTTCACTGAGTTCAGGAAGAGCAACATGAGCTCAGCCCCTCGGGACATACTGCTGTTTGTCTTTCTGCGCAGTTGCTCCCCCACTATAAAATGAGGATAATAATATCTTTTTTCTTGCTTCACTGTCAGGCTTTTCTGTTTAAACTATAAGGTCATCGAAGTGAGAACTGTCTCTTACTAGTGGTTTGCGAGCACCTATCACAACAAAGTCATAATCCTGTCTGTGACCTGCAGGCACTAACACATTGCAAATGATAACAATAAAAACCCAATCAGAAATTTCATTGTCCAGGAGCAGCTTTACTGCCATCCAGCAAATAATAAAAAAAAAAAGAGTCCAGGAAATGACAGAACCCATGAAAGTGAGTGGGTTACCCCAGGGCCTTTGCTAATTGTCCAGCTCCATATTTAGTCAAATGTTGGTCTTTTCTGAAAGGGTTGAGCTGCCAGGGGACAGTCACTCTTTGTGTCACTGATGAGGCATGGCAGTGTCCTTGTTATGGGCTGTCCCCACAGCACACTTCAGCCTGTTGCTTGGGTAGTACAGTAGCCCTGCTCCTTCCCCACATCTGACCTTGGCTTTTTGACTTTGCCAGCTGCTGAGAGTGAGAGATGTGCTGCTGAGTTTTGTAAAGCAGGTGGCCACTAGCTAGGAACAGACCGAGACCACCACCTCATCTCACACAAGGGACCTACGAATACCTCTCATACAGTACTGACTTTGTGTCACTACTGCCCTGAACCAAATTAAAACCAGTGATGCAGGCATTCAAGTCTCTCTATCCCATCATTAACTATCCCCTGAAGCTATCCAGTTCCCCAAATATTATTCTTTTAAGCTTCTTGCTTTGTCCTTTTAAATTGGAGTTGAGCAATGATGAACCAATTTGGCTGCTGATCTACGTAATTTAGTTATGAACTCAATGAATTAGGGAAAGAAATGTAACACAGTTAAGAATGCCTGTTTTTAAAAAATTCTCAGTTTACTGCTGACAGGTGTTGGTAGCCATACCAGTCATAGTGCAGTTGAGCTTAATCTTTTGCTCTATTGATACTTTGTGATGTTTTGCCTTTTCTGTTGAGGGTGGCACTGCAGGGTACTAACAAGGTTTTTTCTTTTGCTCTGATGGCAGTGATACTGTGCTGTGTCAAGCTCCTTCCACCAACTCCCGACAAAGGTGACCGAAGAGCCAGAAGATTGGTGAGCATTTGCTAGGAGAAACCTCTGTTTTAAAACAGAGGCTTTCCCAGATTCAGAGGCAGGGAATTGCTTATCTGACATCTGTTGCCTGTCACACATTTGCTGATGCTTGGGGAAGGAGCCTTAGAAATGTTCCTTTGGGCTGAAGTCCACTGTCGTGGTTTGACACCAGCCCAGCACCAGGAAATCACAAGAGCCACTTGCTCACCCTCCCCTCTCACAGCTGGGCAGAGGAGGGAAAAGGAAAAAAAGTTAACAAAGGCTTCATGAGTGAGATAAGGACCGAGAGAAACACTTCAAGGGCAAAAACAGGCTCAACTTAAGTTGTGAAGTGAATTTATTACTGACAGAATCAGAGGAGGATAATGAGAAGTTACATAAGCCCTTAGAACACCTTTCCCCCCCCAGCCCCTCCCTACTTCCCCCTGACAGCACAGGGAGACAGGGCATGGGTGTTTGGTCACTGAGATTTCCTTCCGCTGCTCTAGGAGAGCAGTCTTCCCCTATGAGGCCGTGGGGTCCCTCCCACGAGAGACAGTTCTCCGTGAACTTCCCCGGCGTGGGTCCACTCTCATGAGCAGCAGCCAAACTGCACCTGCTGCAGCGTGAACCCTTCTCACAAGCACACAGTCCTCCCAAACCTGCTGCAGCGTGGGTCTCTTCCCACGGGGTGCAGTCCTCCAAGGACAGGCTGCTCCAGCCTGGAAGCAGGGCCCTCTCTCTCCACCGGGTCTCCCACTGGATCACAGCCTCCTCCAGGCATCCACCCGCTCCGGCGTGGGCACCTCCCCCATGGGCTGCGGGTGGATCTCTGTATTCCCCGTGGACCCACGGGCTGCAGGGGGACAACCTGCTTCACCATGGCCTTCACCACAGCCTGCAGGGGAACCTCGGCTCTGGCACCTGGAGCACCTCCTCCCTCTCCTTCTCCACTGACCTTGGTGTCACCATGTTGTTTTCCCTCACATATTCTCACCTCCTCATCTCCTCTGACTAGACGCAAAAACCTCTGACTTTGTTTTGATTTTCTTCTTAAATATGTCATCACAGAGGCGTTACCAACCTGTCTCACTGGCCCAGTTTTGGCCAGCAGCATGTCCATCTTCAGAGCCATCAGCCATTGGCTCTGCCGGACATGGTGGGAAGCTTCCAGCAGCTTCTCACAGGAGCCATCTTTGCGGACCCCTGCTACCCAAAACCAGGCTGTGCCAAACCAATACACTCCTCCTTCCTCTTTGCCTCTCTATGATGCTCAAGTCTCGGCTCTGGCACACTGGACAGAAGCTGCTGTGCTGACTGTGAAGCCATGACACGGTGCTCCCATTTGGAGCAGCACCTTTTGGCTCCAGTGGCTCTAACTGGCTCTGTGCTTTGAACCATTCGGCACCACGTGCTCTGCTCAGTGTGGCTTGGTATTGACTCACTCTTCATTGCAGGCCTCCAGAGCAAATGGCAGGAATCTCATGAGCATTTTAAAGATCATGATTTTGGAGTCTCTTTCTCTGCAGAGTTTGAATCTGTGGCTGCAGCTCTAGGTAAATGTTCATGAGCTGCTCCACTAATGGTGCACAGAGCTTCGAGTGCCTTCTGTGGCGTTTTTGTGTGTTCCTTCAGAGCTAAAAGCTTGCTGAGACAGATGAGTTTATCTTCTCTCCACTATCTGAAAATTACAAAATGCTGATACAGGTAAAAAAGGATGTTGTTGAAGAGGACAGTGAGTATACTGTGTTAGAGAGGACGGGCTTCTTTGAACTTGGTGATGCTGCTTTTGAACCTTTGCATTGTATTTTTCTAACACAAAGGATATCACTGCTCTGCTCCTAAGTGATCTTTCAAAGCAGAGAAACACTCTTATTAGTGTTTTTTTTTAATCTTCTCACCTTCTTTCATTAAATCATGCTCTTTACAGTTCCAGTTCACCTGCATAGAACGTTATGAGCTGACTGAAAATCATTTCCCTTTGTTAATGTTTTTTCATCATTGAGCAATAGAGCAATAATGAGGACACAAATCATCTTTTCATTATAAATATGCATAGCAAAGTATAAAAAAAGTGTGTTCCTAAAACAAATAAATAAACAAAACTGTGTGGTGAAGGGAAGGAATTGAGGAAAACAAGATGACAAAGCTTTTTCCTGATGCTCTACCTTTGCTAGTGTACAGGCATCAAAGTCAGGAAAGCCTCCAAGTGATGTTGGGTGCTCTGAATGCTACGTTTAATGGAAATAGACATAGGATTGTGTCTGCAACCTCTGTGCAATGCAAATCAATATAATTCGTCAGTATGGCAAAAGAAACCAAGAAATAAACAAACAAAACCCAACTAAAAACACAGCCTAAGACTACTCTAAAATAGATTGGTTCTTTAATGGAAATATACAGATTTGTTTTCTCTCTTGACTTTTGTTCACATTTTCCTTGTTCCTGCTAGATATGAAAACAACCCATTATGTCATTTTTTAAACAGGGACAGTATATATCAGTCTGCATGGCATAGATGTTCAGTTCCAGCGATGAGAAACAATTACGAGTTTGGATGAGAACTGCACATTTTCTAGCTCAAGTTTGTTCGAGATATAGCTGTGCGGAGGAGGCACTTTTTCTGTGTATGTGTTTGCACGGCACTTAATAAAATGAGGCCATTATTGGAGGGTGAGGGAGAGAGCTCAGTTGCTATTGTAATGACTATAAACCTCAGCTAGCATAAAATGCACTCATCACCTACTTCCTCATCCCTCCCGATAGGTTGCAGAGGATTGTGGTGGAGCTGTTCCCTGTTGCAGCACACTCTGCTCAGTGCACTGGTGGAGCCGTACTTAAGGGTCCCCCTTCTTTCCCAGGCTGGGTCCTGGCACCTGTTTGTCCTGCACAAGGAAGCGTAGTGAGTCTAGAGAACCCACTTACCCTCATTTCAGGAGAAACATGCGATCACTCCAGAAAAGAAAGAAATACAAATTTCTCTTTCTTCTTCCAGTGCCAGTCCTCAGGCTGTATCATAGTCTAGTCCTCGAGAGACAGTGTGGCTATCTCTTTTGCCAGCTTTTCTATGCTTTTTCCACAAATACTGCAATCGTTGTGGCTACATTTGTTCATAGGGTCAAAGATTGCTAATGCTATCCCTTCCTGCCCCACAAATTCGTTGTAGTGTCTTATGGTATTCAGCATAAAATGTATAGTTGCATGTTTGTTTTTACTAATAAAACATTTTTGGTCACAGAAAGGCTGCCAGCTCAGGTTTTTGTTACTTCAGAATATTCACCTGAAATCTTGTGGCAGCGGTGTGACACAGAGATCACTAGCACTTAGACCTCTGTGAAGCAGGGAGGAGTTGCATGTGTGTGCCTTACAACTGCTTGTTTAAACAACAAAACCCAAATCACAAAGCTCAAGCCCATTCAGCATTGTCTCTACTAGGACAAGGGAGGACTGAACACCATTAACTGTTCACATCACAGCCCTACAGTGTCCCTGGATCCAGAAAATAAATTCACATCAATGGCAGTGAGATTCTGAACATAGATCAGCCTGGGATCAATCTGTGCAGCTCACCGTGCAGGATCAACGCAAGGAATAAAATGGGACAAACAGCTGGTGGGACGGGGTTTCTTCCAAGGAAATCCTTCTGTAATTGTGTTTTGGCACCACCCATCTTGCAGCCCTTTTGAGAAGGGTTAGATTTTCTCACATCATTTTGAGGTTGAGAAGGAGCATTTGAGTAATGTTCCTGCTGCAGGTTGTGTCCCTGTAGCCATCTCAGAAATCCAGCGTGTGCGTACGACAGGTTCATTTTCCATCCTGGAAGGGGTTTCTATGCCATGTAATGATTCTCCAGCTGCTTTTTAAGGCATGTGTTTTTGATTGTGCTTACGAGGTGATTGCTGAAGAAGTAATACACCAAAGCACAAAAATAGGGATGTTACCTGCCTCTTAATGTCTGCCTCTTTGCTCCAGTGTGCTTCAGGTGCCAGGACAGCTAAAGCAGCACATTGTTACCTGAAGCAAAGATGATCTAGCAATCGCTTTAAACTGAATGAGAGCAGGTTTACATTAAATTTTAGAAAGAAATTCTTCATTGTGAGGGCGGTGAGTCACTGGAACAGGTTGCCCTGTGGAAGAAGCTGTGGATGACCCCCATCCCTGGAAGTGTGCCAAGATCAGGCTGAATGGCGCTTTGAACAACCTGCTTTAGTGGGAGGTGTCCCTGTCTGTGGTGGGGAGGTTGGAACTAGAAGGTCCTTTTCAATCCAAACCATTTTATACATTCACATTATGAAGAAAACACTTTAAAAACTAAGGAACTGACAATATATTTTATCACAAGGATAATCAACAGCATGATGTGTCCTTAAGAGAGCCCTGTCTTGGAAGTATCCTCTGTGGTTGGCTAGGGAAAGCTGACTTCTGAACTCCAGCCTTGGGAGGAGATTTAGAAATGAAATGTGTTTTTCTCATAACTACCGAATATTTGGATTCGCAGTTCATATTGCAAAATATTAGAAAACAACAGTGTCATTTAAGGACTAAGATATGGACTAAACTATTTTATTATCTATGATCCAATTCCCTGTTCCTGTTTCTGAGGCCTGAGCTTTTCTTCTGCTGGTCTGTACTGGCTCCAGCTCAAAGAGTCAGATAACTGACTGAGTCAATAACAGAGCTTTTAGCACCAGCACCAGGAGCCATCTTGGATAAATGGAATCATGGATAAATTCTTCAATTTCACCCCTTCCCTCAGCCATTTATAAAAGCTATTTTTATTAAAACCTTCTTGGGTCCTTCTCCTGCTGCAGCTGGGAGACCATGTGATGAGCATTTTCTATTAAACCATAGAAAAAAGAGTCAGAAGTGCTTTGTTTACTTTCAGAGTTGGCTTTCCTTTGTTTCTGCTATGTTTGTTTCCTTTAGGGTGACCAAGAATACTAGAAAGTGACAGAAGAGCCCTGACAGATGCTGCAGCAGCAGAATTTCTCTGTTCAGATGGTATTTTTAGATGAAAAGGTGTGAGACATGTTTAGCTTGTTTGTCAGGAAATTGTTTATTGGTTAACTCATTTTTAGAGCAACGCAGAGAAACCATCTATTTTAGCCCATTAGGTTATTTAGGAGGCTGTCCTGCGGGACCACACGTAGCTATTGCACTGCGTAAGAAATGAAATAGTGTGGCAAGGTGTACTATGCTGTCACCACAAACTAGGGTTCTCATTAGCAGTGGTACATTTGTGGTTATCACGACTGGAGAGTGACAAAAGACATAAAGCTTTCTCACCTATTCACATTGTCTAAACTGTGAGAGAGTTTTGCCTGCACGCTTGCTAAGTCAGTTTTCTGCTGATTTCAGTGTAATTGGATGACCTTAAAAAAGGAATTTCTGTAGCAAGGGTTGCAGAATCAAATTCTGTTGTGCCCGATTTTGTCCTATATGCAAGTCTGTGTAACTGTGCCTTCTGTTTGCTTTGTACTGTCCCACCCAGCACACACACCTTCACCCCTTTGGAATGGGTATTACTATGGAAACAATTGTGTCCTTGCTATTGTTAAGGGCAGCTGACTGACATCCAGAAATCCCACATACCCACAGAAAATTGTAATAGTAAATCATCTGACCAGCTATTCTTAGCCATTCTTTTCCTCATGTAAGAGAAGGATGATATATAAAGGGAGATATATGAAGGAGCTTTTTTTGCTCGTAGGAATTTATGACCGCTCAGCTGAAACGTAAGAGTAAAGGTAAAAAACCCAAGGCATTTCATGAGGAGCAGAATTAATGAAGCCTAGTTCCCTATGGATCTGTAGCCTGTGGTTGGATTCTCTGATGACTAATACAATGCTAGCCGTCTGATCACATCTTTTCTTTTAGCAGTGACATTCAGAATGCCTTTGTGCCATGTGGATCCTCAGGTATCTAATAACAATTGAGTTCAAATTGCAGCTTTTTGTCAGTGAGGGTACTGACAATGGTCTCTCTCATCTGCCCACAAAATGGTTTTCATCAAACTTGTAGAAATCTATGGGAGATTGCTGTACTCCATCATACTTGCTTGAAACAAACTATCGGGTTCAGAAAGTATCAGTGGGGAACAAATAGACATAAAAACATTGAATATGTGATCTTGTGAACCTCTTTTTCTTGGGGAATCAACCTAAAATTGTGCCAGGTTATTCAGTCTAGCAGGTGGGTAATCCTTCTCTGCTTCCCAAGAGACGGCATAAAGATTTTTTCAGTCTTTTTTAACAAATGGTTAAAAAAGGCAAAGTTGAAGCAAGGGAAATTCACATGAAATATTAGGATTTTTTTTTTCCACAGTGAAGATGGTGAAGCTGTGGAACAGGCTTTGCAGAGAGCACGCAGATACTCCAGAGTTGCCCAGGGAAAGCCCTTCTGTAACATCTGCTTTGAATGGGGACTGAACCATATGACCTTCAGAGATCCATTCCTATCTAGAGTTTCTGTGCTTCTGTATTACTTACTACTTTAGATTTCTTTTCTGTAGGCCTTTGTTCCCCAGGAAGAACCACAGCCAAGGTCAAATTCTCCAGGAACATGATGTTTTGATAAACACATGCGTGCTGGCAAGGGCAAACCCTTCATGGAAAGGTTCAGATTTTTACTGTCTGACACAAACTAGAGCTTTTCTATTGAGTCTTTGGTATTTTCTGAATATTGGTTTTCTCACTGTTTTATTTAAACTGTGTGTAGAGTCACTCTGAAGCTTCATTTTATATAAAAAAGCCCTCCTTTTGATATCTCTCTCTCTGATAAACCAGAGAGTGCAATGCAGAATGACCACTGGTGCAATGTCTCTTGCAAAAAACAGTTATTGCTTTTATTGCATAATTTTGGATAATGTGGTCTGGAAAACTTGGCTGAAGTGGGAGAAAAAAAGAGAAGTCTTATTTTTATGAAACACAATATTTTATAGTGTGATTGCCTGTCCCAAGTGTAATCAATCTGTCCATTGAGTTGGCAGTGTTTGGAAGTAGATGAAAGTCTCTTCGGATCTTAAGACTGCAAATGTTGCAGAGCCCTATATTGGGAATATATGGACACAGGAACTTAAAAGAAAGTACTCACAAAACCATCACAAATTTTTTTTTTATCCTTACATTTTTTTCTTTCCGTTGACAGTAGTGTAGTGGGAGATAGTGAAATAGTACATTAGTAACAAGCCACAAGGCCAAAAAAAATGGTTTTGCTCACCCTGTGATAGCACACAGGGGCCCGTGGCAGGGTTGGAGAGAGCACACAGGAAAGCAACAGCCCTTGTAATACAGGGTTTAGGAGCCCAGACCAAAGGCAACAGGTGGATACAACAAACAGCCAGAGGCAGCTCAAGGTATCAATGGGGCGATTATGAACAGCATGGCAAGCAGCTGTCGCAGCACACCAGCTGCCTCGCCACCCAACAGCTCATACTGAAGAAAGGCAAGAAAGAAAACAAGCCACTAGTAACTGATCCTCCTCCCTGAGCCTCACTGGCAAAGACGAGTCTAACAGGAGGTGCTGCATCATTGTTTTTTTGGTTGCTCACGTCCTTTTTCACCCCTACCCACTTGCTGGTGGATGTTGTACCCTCATTTGCCTGTCATCTCTTCTATTTAGAGGGTAGGCTGTTACACATGAAGGGTGTGAAGCAAAACTTTCCTTACCTCATCAGGAAGGAAGGGGAGATTTTAGATACTGGGAGATGGGGGAAGGGACACAACACATTAAGAGCAGAAGTAGGGAAGTAATTTACTTCTGTAGCACAGCCTGAATCTCTGTGAGCATTTGCAGAGGTGAGGTTGGTAAGGATCTTGGAGGCCTGAGAGGGAAGGAAGGGGGAAGAGAGGAGTACCTTTTTTTGTGTACTGGGACACTGCTGTGCGACAGAGCAGGAAATGACTGGTCTGGTTCCTCAGTACAGGTTGAAGCACACATCTATCCCTTAGGGTCATCACAGCAGCAGATTTGCTCATCACTGTGGTGTTCTTCATAATCACACACTGGGAGTGGTGGCCACCTCCGTATTAAGAGACCTAAATGAAACTGAATACTTGTAGGTGCTGTGTGTGGGTTGTCTGGCCTCCCATGGTGGCCTGTGAACGGGTTTGTAAGTTGGAGCTAATTGAAATACTCTGAAAATTCCACTGTCTGCACTGACTTCCTCTCAGCTGAGTTAGCTTGGGGCTTGGACGCCTATGGTTAACACCTAAACACCTGCATGTACACACCAAAGTTGTAGTGAGACTCTAGAAAACAACAGATAGAAGTCATAGCAATTACTGCAAGGGCACAGCTGTTAGTTGAGAAGCAACTTGAGTTAGTACATGTAGAGCTCTGTGCCTCTGCAATAAATCAACTTCCAGTACCTGAGCTAATGTGCTTAAACCTGTGTGATATCCTCATGCTGCATTGGTGCCTGCAGTGGAGAGCACTGGAAGGGTGGTGGCCCTTAGGCCAATGTTTCATGTTGAGCATTCTCTGGAATCATGATATTACTGCACTTTGCAGGAGATAACCTTTTGAGTTTTTATCTGGTGGTGAAACTATCAAACATGTGAGACAGGATTCAACCCCAAATGTCCTGTATTTTTCCTGCAGTTTCTCTTGAGGAGATGAAATCAAAACAAAAAAAAAAAGAAAAGAAAAAGTACCAAATTAATAACATTGACCATCATTGACCAGCACTGCTACTGGCATGGAAAGTGTCCCTGGCAGGAGGCAGCTGAGGGCCACCAGCTTTAAGATTAGCTTCAAGCTTAAAATAACTTCAAAAGTATATGCAAAAAGACAGAAGATGAGCATTTGGTGATGCTGGAGCAGAGGTTAGTTCAGAACGTGAAAGATGGGGGAAGATAGAAACGTAGTTTTTTAATGTTGGAGTTTTTAATAAGACTTATGGTCCTTATGCTTTCTTTTTTTTTTTTTTTTTTTTTGGTGGCAGAAATAAGGTAGCAAATCCTCCCACACTGGCTGTAGCTGAATGAAGGACAAGCCTACCCCTGCAAAGGAGTGTAATGTGATTTGCCCACACTAATTTTTGTATTGGATCCAAAGGCAATACAGTACATCAATAAAGCACGGAACCAGAATAGTGCACATGGACTTTATTAGGCACAGTGGTGCATAGAGGGGGTGCTTCATGTTTTTGACCCCAACAAGAGTCTTTGCTGTGTAGGAAGAACTTTAGGTATCTTCATCATTGATTTTGAAGGAGTCTCTGCTGTGATCTCCAATGTAAACATAGTCAAAACTCTTACATGTGAATTATAATTAACACGTGGCACACATACCGACCAGCAGCAACATATCATGTTTTCTTTTTCTTGATGTATCTCAAAGCAAATACCCAACACACAATCAATCTCACAGAGACATGCATAAATGTGGTTTCAGAAGAGGCAAGAGGAGGGACTGCAGGCTATAAGGGCATTTGCAAATGAGTTGCAAATGTCAGCCAGGCCTTATTTGCATTAACTAATTTTCAAATCAGAAATAAATGGGTTTTGATTGGCTAAATTAAAAGACTTAGGAAAAGAATATGAGAAAGGAGAATCATTTGAAAAATGTAATTGCACAGTATAAAATCTGTGAACATTATGTAAGGATTTACAAATCAGCCTTGAATTACTGGTTAGCGGAGACAAGCTTTTTGAATTATTTTGCTGAAACCCTTGTAGAGCTTGAAATTAATTTAAAACGGATAAAGGTGGTCTCAAAAATGATGTTAGAAATGCACCCTCATATTCCAGTTTGTAAGGAGCCTTTTAAAAGTAATTCCCTGTCCTTTTTATTATTTGAAGTAGAGGAGACAGAAGGAAATTTTTCTTGGAATCCAGGTAGGTTAAACTACAAGCAGAATTTTTACAGTTTGAAGGTCAGACCCTCAAAATGCCAGTCTTAACAACTGAACTCTTACCAAAACTTCTGCTACCCTCTAAAGGACCTTTGGCTAGTGGAAAAAACTCACCCAACTCTGATGAATTTCTGTTTTATAGTTAAAGGTCCAGATTAACTTCTAATTGTCTGAAAGAGACATAGTCTCAAAAATTATATTTTCTTGTTAAGTGGTGGGTTTTTTTTACTTTGAAACACAGGCTCTTTGTAATAAATTCATAGCTTCCCTTTGGCTGCTTCCTCTGTTTTCCTTTTGTACATATCACATTGAAATCTTCCTCCTTGTAACTGGATGTGATCCCAGTTCCAGTTCATAATAGTGGTGGACACTGGTGGTGAGCAGTTTTCCAGGGGAATTATCTGAGTCATTTATAACTGGGCTGAATAAAACAGTCAAAAGTGTATAGAGGGAGAGGGAACAATTCCACAGTGCTGAGGGTTGGGTTGGATGACCAAAAGGGTATTTTCTATCCTGGATTTCTATGCTGATCATGGAAACACACAGTCTAATGAGCCAGATATTCAAACATCTTTGGGCAAAGCATTTTGGAGAGGAAGAATGTGCATTGGATGCTCAACTTGATGCATCTGAAAGAAAATCAATAGTTTTCCAAAGGCCATAATAGGACAGAAATAGTGCTGGCAGTTCTGGATATTTCTCTGTGAAAATTTGTACCATCCGTTATATAAGCAACCAAGTATTTTTTTGCGTCAAAGGCTGTAGTGAGCAATTTTAGTTACTCTTCCCTTTAGATCTTAGTCTTGCTGTCTTTTATGGATGATATTAGCATAGCAGCACTCCAAAGTCTTTTTTTTAAGTCACATGATTTTCCACCCAGTGGCTTGCACTATTTCCTGTATTGCAGAATGTCAAACAAAGGACCTCCAGGATAGAAAATAATCATCGTGCATATATGGCAAATGAAGAACAACGTGTTTGATGACCCAGCTTCTTTTACCGTATCTGACTTCATACAGCATTAAACATCCTGATTGAAGACCAGTCTTGGGGAAAGTTCTGCCATATCTGCAGACTGATGAGATGTTCAGATGTTAGTTCAGGAGCGGGTGTTTCAAAGCAGGATAACAAGGAAATGCTCCTTTGGAGACCATGTCCAGGATGTCAGGTGGGTACAGTTGGGGCTGGGTTTCAGCAGGACCAGCTGAGTCACGGGACTGATCCCCTGGTATGTGATCTCACACATGCCAAAACACCTTAAGAAGAGGAGAGGAGAGGAGAGGCCTCACCCATTGCCCCTGTAAACTTGCCCGTGGTTCAGCAGCACTTCGGACTTTCTTCAGAGACTGCTGTGCTGATGCCATGGGGTTGTGAGTGATGTAAGGGGCTACAGAACTGCCTGTGTACCTGCAGAGATGCTTCATCACGCTATGTTATCCCACAGGGGTAGCAGGCAGGTGACAGACCAGCTCTGTAGCAGGTTCAGGTCTTGATGCCACGGAACAGTAGAGTTAAACCAAGCAAAATTTGTCCAGAAGAATTTTTATTTAATGGAAAATAACTATTTGCTGAAATTGAAACATTGAAAGGACCTTACTGATGTTCATAAATTTCCATTATTAAAAATTAAAATTAGGCATTTTTCTAAAATGAAAATATTTTAGAAAGAGATTTTTGGTTTGAAATTATTTGATTGCCAGTTTTGTAAACTAGCTTTAATTTCAAAATATTACGTATTTTACATTATTAATAAATTAATATGTTTTGATCACTTGTTTTTTACTCTCTACAATGCCAATTGCTAAATCAATTACCAAACCAATTATCTATTACAAATGACCACTTTGCTCTGTTACCAATGAAAAACCAAATATGAATTACCAAACCAATTAGAATACCAATTAAAAATTTCCATTGTAATTACCAGTCACTAGTAAGAATTACCCCAATGGCCATTTGGAACACCAATTACCAATTAAAATACCAATTACCAAAGCAAATATCAGTTACGGTAACACTTAACAATTAGAATACTAATGAATTATTGCATTACCATATCTGATATTGTTTATAATTAAAATAATTATTATGCTCTATTCATATATAAAAATTAAATTACAAAATTTAAAAAGCTCTCCAAATCAAAACAGATGCAAAACCTTTCAGCTGATGGCAATTATATTTCCTCACAGACATTGCAGTATGGGAGGTTTAAACCCAGGGGCCATTTATGCTAACAATGAACGGAAAATGTTGGAATTCCCAACAGAATGGATATTCGAGGTTACCATTTGTAACAGCCAGCTCCGTGTATGTTGGAAAGCCCACCTGCTCCTAGTGCTAAGGCCTCAGACCTTGGCTTTCCTGGTCTTGAATCCCAGGGGTAGGAGCCAGGGCTACTTGCCACGGGAGATCTGGACAGTTGGGTCACAGCTGTCACAGCTGTCACTCTGCCGATGCGTGACACAGAGCTGCGTGTCTGGTCCTCAGCATGAGCAACCCACAGAGAAACACTCCCCCTTCTAGAGAAACAGCTGCTGAAGGCACTGCTGCTCACTGCCCCTGCTTTCCTGTGCCTTTTCTGGGCTGCAGACCTGGGTTCGGCAGATTCAGCTGGTTGGTGCCATGTGAGCTTGAGCCAAGAAATCCCCAGTTCCAGGATAATTTTTTGGCCACTGGGACGTTAGCAAGGTGAGGCAATGCCCTCTGTTGTGCTGGTGGAGCAGCCTGACCTGGGGCAGGGGAGCTCAGGAGGAAAGCACGGGTAGGGATGGAGGAGCTGCAGGGCTGAGCCGAGCTGATGCTCCCATACTTTGGTCCCACGTATGTGGAATGCCAGATGCATAAATCAGAGTAATGAAATTCTTTCCCCTCACAATGCCCAGCCATGACTGCAGTCTGACCTGTGGCCATCCCTGACCCTGGCCACTGTCTGGAAGAGCACTATTCAATCCACATCAAAACCTTTTCAGGGTTCCTACTAACTGGCTGACAATGCCAAGAAAAACATGGAACTCCTTATGCCAGTGCCCTGGGCCTGTTTCACTAGAGGAGGTATAAGCTATGTTAGTTTTTGTTTAAGCACACTATGGAGCTGCATTTTAGCACTCCTGTTTCTAGGATGGGCTCAGGGACTTGATGCACAATGATCTAAAACTGGTTGTTTATTTCAGTTTCCGTTTCTGGCCAGCCTCACATCCAGCAGCATCACTGCAGGGCTGCAGCAGCTCCTGTGTTTTTGTGGGGACAGATAAGCTGAGGGACTGCCACATCACACTACATCAATCTATAACCTACTCCCCAAGCTACATGAGATCCCAGCAATACACAGACTATTGCTCATTACATAGAATCTGCGAGTCCATATGTTCAAAGGATGATGCGTGATACATTATTCACCCTTGCAGTTGCTTTATAATTACATGTATTTGGCTAACTAGGGCACGTAACTGCGCCTAGGTATCAGTCAGTGTGTTGGAGGCTTCTCTGAGAAATTCAAGGTATTGGGGCTTTATGTAGCCGAGATGCTCCCTTGGGATATTTGGTACAAAACATAAGCCCTGGCAGGAGTCTGTTGGTGCCCCTGTCTCAGGGGGCTTCTTGGCAGATGCCAGTTACTGACAACTACAACCATCCATGGCAGAGCTTAGGAAATGACAGGCACGTCTGTGTGTCCAGCTCAGGGATTCAGGTATTAAAAAAGTGTCTGAGTGTAATGTCCCCTTGCATGAGCACAAATCCCAGCAGGGTGTGTGTGGGAGGCGAGGAGTGGCGAGGGACGGAAGGGACCAATATGGTTACGGATTGCACTTGGGCCCTCTGTGTCCTTGGCTGTTCTGGAGAGTGTTAAGGTCCTTGGCAGTATTTTAGCACTCCTGGGGGGCAATATGGCATCTCCTCCAGACTCTGCCCACAGCATCTCAGCAGAGGCCTTTAGTGCTTGGCACAGGCACCTTCTGGTGGTCTCTGCAGTGCTTGAACTAAGGGACTGCCGCAAGAGGAGGGCAAGGGACTTCTGAAGCCCTGGAGCACCTCTGTAAAAAAAGTGGGGAAGGTCAGGAGCAAAGCAGACACCTTCCCTCAAAATCTCACAATGTTTAGTAACTCCTGAGAGGAAAGTATATGAGAAGAGAAAGATTTATTTGGATTGGAAATGAATGTGTAGAAAGAAAAGGAAGGGAAGGGAAGGGAAGGGAAGGGAAGGGAGGGGAATCATAAAGGTTCTACTGCAGCTCTGGCTTCTCAGTAAGTACTTAATCTCTTTCCCAGACAGTGTTTAATGAACCTTTATCCCTTTCCAAAACAAAAGTGTTATTCTTTTGTTTTCTTTTCATTTTCTCTTCCAAAATCTGAAGTGCTGGGACTCCCGAAGTTCAGCAGAACTTTGATTTTTGTGAGTTCTATTTGTGCTATTGCAAGTCAGCAAAGCATTTTTCTGTAAGCAATTGACCAGGAAGAAATACACCATTACCTTTTGCTGTCATAGTAACTTTCATCCAACACTGATGACTTACAGGCAATATTATCCACATCTTAATCATTAAAGATAGAGATTAATTGTCTGGTCCAATATCTCATTAAACATTAAAATCTAACCCTATGCAGTATCTCTTCAGCAGAGTTAAACCAGAGTAGACTTTTTCTGGTTTCCTTAAACTGAGGGATGAATGATTATATTTTATATCTGCAGCATCAGATCATGGTCACTTTAAAAAAAGTGTTTGCAGTGCTCTATTATTTCCTCCGCAGTTTATGAAAAGATGGATTTGGGAACTACAGAGCAGCTGGCCAGCTCATCTAAGTGATTCTACAGGATTTTTGGTATCTATTGTTCTGCTTCCACTCTCAGTTCTTTTAGAAATATTTAAGGAAGTGTAATGGATTCATGCTGCTAATGGATCCATTCTGGTCTGCTCATTGTTATTGTGTCTTCTTTGTCATATTTGCAACTACAGCACTACTTAAGTTCTTTCTGAGGTCTGTAATTTAGCATTTTTTAATTGGAGAACCAAAGAGTATACACCTTGCCCATCTCTTATTTGGAGAAATATGGGATTGCCCTCTAGATTTATACACTTCCAGATGAATTATCAGACTGAAAAGAAAATATTTTGCTCTTGGGAGGACCATACACTCTGGGATTACCAGTCTACAACATAAGCATTTATTATACCATAATGGCTTTGGAGCCAAAGTTTAATTCAGCAACTTCATGACACTCACTAAAACTGATTGGTAGTGAAACCTTATTACTGCGCTATGAATAGGGAAAGGTTCAAGTCTGGAAAAGAATGTGGACAAGTTCTGGTAACCCAGTACAGGAGTAAGAGCCTGTGGATGCCTCAAATCTTTAGCTACACCTAAATTTCTTACACCTGTATTCTCTAGGATCTTTAAGTACCTTACCACAGTTTAGCAACTCAGTCTTTATCACGTGCTTAAACCCAGTGACATCCACAAACTGTGTATTTTCCAGGTGCTTCTTAGCACAAAGGGATAGAGATAACAGGGTCATATTACGCTGGCGATGTGGTGAAGGCACCCACTCTAGCTGTGGCAAATCCAGGGTCAGTTTCCTCTCCTGCCTGCAGAACTTCAAATCCACATTTTTCTACCTTCCTGGGGATTACCCTGCTCTTGAATCTTGCCTAAAAAAGAGCCTCTTGCAGCAAGGATTTACACCCATATCCCCATGCTAGAAGAAAGTAAAATTTAATAAATTTCATATCCGGTTTTGAAGAGTGACCAGTTTTAAGAGGAAAGAGTGGCAATTCAGAGAGCAGGGATTTTGCTTCGGATCTCTAGCATTCCAAGTGCTTGTCATGAGGATACTGTGCAAGAGAGGAGGCAGGAAGAAGGGAATACCCCAAATGGATTTCATTCAGAGGTGCAGGGAACTCAGCACTTTGTCTCTAGCTCTGGACTACACCCCAAGAGCCAAGCACCTCAAAATCCAGCATCAGGATTCATAAATCATCACCAGCCCTAAGCCTTTGCCTATCTCTAGCAGAGCACACAACCTTTAAATCAGCACCCAGGTTCCTGCCAGTGCGAGGCTCTGGCTTGCAACAATCAGCAGAAGAGAAACCGTACATGGGCTCAGCTCCAGCACTGCCAGGAAGGGGGCCGTCCCTTGCATTTGCCTCCCCTGATTCTAACGCCTGGTTCTCCTGGATAACTAATTCTGCTTCCCCATCTACCCAAAAAGGATTTAATAAGCTGAACCTGGAGCAGCTGCCAACAAGGTTTGAACCTGTGTTAGAATATGGGTCAGCAGAAAAGCATCATTACAGAAATGCTATTTAAGGCTTTTCACTAAAATACAAAGGCCATGTAAGAAAGAAAAGGAATCTTTGGGGTCCAGGTTGAGAGCTGTCTGTCCATCCATGAAATAAAAAAACCTTTCAGAGCGCAGCCTGTGTCAGGAGCCGACAGGCGAGGCGGCATGTGTGAGTGGTGTGTGTGTGGCCAGTCCTGTGTGGGTCTGAGCAGTTCCCGGGAGGTGACAAGAGCTGTCAGCACCTGTGAGCTCCTGCAGCGCTTTGCAGGTTTGGGTGTGGGGTGCCTGGTGCTATAAACGCCCACTGATGGCAGCTGCAATTGAGGAACTGTGAAGTGTAGGAACGACTGTGCCACACATCCGCCCCCTCATTTCACCACTACCCACCAAGCACCCTGCACCGGGACCTGTGGAGCACAGCAGTATCACAGGCAGGATCTCCAGGATGGGGCTCTGTATCAGCAGGCTGCTCCTCCCTCTGCCTGCCTTTGCCTTTGTGGCTGACGGCCTTTCAGAACAACAAATGCCACTAATTTTGTACTAATTTTTTATGGGGACCCTGCCAAGGTCAACAGGCCTAAAATTTCACACGCATGTGCTACCCTAAAAACATTTAATTTGGTGTTTGTTCTTTTTTTCACATCTCTATTATCAAGGGGGAAAAATACCACTTTCCAAAAGGAGGGATGCAGCCGTATTAAAATCCCAGCTGGGTGAACTGCTCACAAGAGATCCAGCAGATGTGGGCGTGCTGATGGCAGGATTTTGCATGCCAGCTGTGCCCTCTCTTGCCTCTCCATGTCAGCTCTGTCACTGGTAGCTGGCAAGGGATGGAGGCCGTCAGGATGCTGTGTGCAGAGTTCGAGACACTCATCTCCAGGCAAGTTTCTGCTGGCTCACTTTGGGTGCCAGGGAGGAGAGGATGACCGTACTGCCGATGCCTGTCAGCAGCATAACTGTGTTTACAGAAAACCCAGTCTGCTGAGTTAACTCTTCAGCACCAGGCTGTTGAGCTGGGGTTTTTATCCTCCTGCAGCCTCAGTCTCTCTGCATCTTTCAGCCCAAAAGGGGATTCTTTCTCCTTAGCCCCAGCACACACTTAGAAAAACCCAGCCGGTTGAAGGAGGATCAAATTTTGGTCTTGTCAACCTTGCAAATGTTCCTTTAGCTTGTCACCACCCACACATGCTGCATGTATTCGTACACGTATGCAAATAAGCAAATGTGGTCATATGTGAGTGCATACACACAGAAAGACATACACTTGCACCTAGATAGGTTTTGCGTAGTAAGCATAACAATAAGGTACAAAGGACTTGTATAAAACAGAAAGTCTTTGAGATCTGTGCAGGGGATTTAAGCCCACCAGCCTGCTTTTTGTTATCTTTTCTCCAAATCCTGTCAGAAATTGTGCTGCCATCTTCATTCTTTTTTTTTTCCCCCAAAAAGTCCTGCAGTTACCTGGGGGGTGGACAGATAATTACAAATATTGACTGACTTTAGGGTGGAGAGCAATAAAACACTGCCTAGGGGATAAAAACCCCTGCTCCTCAAGCTGTCATACATTGCCTGAAGGCAAAGAGCCAGCAGAAAATACACAATCAAAAGGAATTATTTTCATCCAAAGACAATTTCCTTTCCCACTCCTATCCTCAGAGACAGTCACTGTTTGTAGTGATTACCTGTAGGTTTGATGTGCCCAAAAGCCCAGTCACATCAGGGATACACTGTGCAAGGCACTGTACAAAATATAGTAATGCTGTTGATTTTCTTTTCTCCGAAGATTACCTCCTAAAGGAGACTCCAGGGATGAGGGCAAGCCAAGCCACGAGGTCTTATCCATTGCCAGGAACATCCTGTGAGGAGAAGAGGAATTTCTGCACTTATCTAACACTGCCTTCTCACTCCTCTCCTATGTGGATGAAGAGTCTCTGTAGTTGCAAGTTTCCCTGAGGAAGAGGAGGTCAGAGTTTTTGGATCCATCTCAGAAGGGGCAACCCCATAACTCCCACTGCCACAGTTCTGCGCTCCGATTGCAGGGTGAAGAGCTCAAGGGGACCTGTGGAGATGGCAAAAAAAAAAGTGTTTTCAATCATCAGTGTCTCTTTTTCCCAGTTCTGTTCTCCCCAGACAGCTGATACTTTGCAGTCCCACAGAGCTGCTATTTCTTAGCAGCATCTTCTTGCTGCTGGCACCTGCACTTTATGTTCTGAGTCAGACATCCATGCTATATTGGCACACACACTACCATTTTCTATGGCCAATAAAAATGTGTTTGTGCCTGTGTTCTTGGAAATGAGTCCCCATCTCGCCTCGACAGCATTTAGCTTGTGAGTTAGTGTTCAGATGGGAGGTAATTAGGTCCTACCGGGGGTCTGGATTTACCGCTAGCTCTGAAACCAGATGAACGCGTGACACACAGCTCATGTTCTCTGTTCCTGAAAGACGTCTTCAGCATTTACCTCTTCTCCCCTTGGAGCAGGTACCACCAGCCTCTGTGTCTCAGCTGTAGTTAAGGCACCTGGGAGAGCGAGCGAGGAGGATGTTGGCATAGATCTAACATATGTTGTTAGCACAATACACAAGCATATCCCTCAGGCTACTTCACTGCCATCTCTAACACAAGCAGCGAAGTCTTTTATAACAAAAACACCATGCTCCTTCCCTTAGCCAGGCAGAAGGAGCGCAGGTGCATTAGCAAGATTTGCTCTTTCATCTCCCAGTGCAGGTTAAACAGAGACCCTACCACATGCTTGTGATCCCAGCGCACGGTCTTGGGGATCAGGGAAGTATGGCAAACATTCACGGACTGAACATCAGTGGATGCCCACCGTGAGTTCCCAGATACCTCAGTGGTGAGTATAAGTAATCTAAGTGCTTGATACAGAGAGATCACAGTCTGGGCAGCTAAGCTATTAAAATCAAATGCAGAGTTATTACTGTGAGCATGTGAGAACATTATCAGGAGTACTGGATACAAAAGAGCACTCTCATACACTTTAATTCCTCTTATGCTTGTGGTATGTGCCTGTCTGAACTCCCACAATAAATTCTCATCAGTTGACACTCAATAGGTTGTGCTGTCCTAATGATGCACATTAACATTTTTTAACCTTTCTGATTCTGCTTTTGTAATTAGCCCAACATTTTGAAGCCTCATTTGCCAATTCTGTCTGATATGTTGATGAAGTAAATCTAAGGGCTTCCAGTATGAATCTGCAGAATGTGGCAACCAGAAGAAAACATTGTTTCAGCTTTGTGTACAGTTACTCTAATTATCATCATATATAATTACAAATATTCACATGTATATTTGTGCACATTCATGCACATACTCATGCATGTGTACATTCCTTAGAGCGGAGGCTTGAGGGATAGATAGACAGATACTCGGCATATACAGAACCTACTGTCCTGAGAAACCCATATTTTTTGAAGTACAGAAACTACTGGCCAGATAACGAGCCCATAATCTCCCTCTTTCCCCGCTGAAAGAGCAGTGCTGGAGCTCTGACATAAATACACAAAAGCAGGAATATTTGAAATTAAAGCCTCCATTCCCTGGATGTGTGTAGTATATCATACTTTAACCCAAAGATTGCTGCAGTATCTAGATATGACTAACAGAATTAAGGTCACAACAGACAATGAATCTCTGAGGATTTTTGTACTGTGCTGAAGACAAAGAAAATTACTGACTTTTCAAAAGCAGAACTCGTGGGGAAAGATATTTCTGTGTAGATGTCAAAGACATGCCCTTGCTTCATGTCTCCATTCATATGTGTCCAGACACGCACTCACACATACAGACACAGAGACATGTGTGTTTATGCACTGCTAACAGAGAGATGTATCTGTATTTAAATCTGTATTTTTTAGTACTATTGTGCATGAGTTGAAAATTTGTCAGCCTATTTTTTAGCCTATTGTATTTGTATCTGCAAATTTTAGTGCTATTGTGCATGCACTGAAAATGTGTTCTTAAGGGCCATTCACAGCCTTTTTCCCCCAATCCTACCATTCAAACAATTTCACCTACTTCTGAAATTTTTCCTATGAGGATACAAGTCTCTGCCACTAAATTATTTCTTTTATGGTATATTCTAGCATTATACTTTAGTGTCCAATTTGATGTCAGAATATTTAAGAAACAGGCAGGCATGATGATAAAGGATTGACTCTCCACACCCTAAATCTATGAGGGCGTTCTCATGGGAGCAATACAGCCCCATACATTTTGAAATGTAGCATTTCTTATTCATTTCAATCATTTCACCTTTCAACAGTTGCTAATGATGCTTAATATCACATTCAAACCATTTACCAGCTAACCAAGAATGAAAATAAACATCTTTGGCCACTTTGTTTAAATTTGGGAAACTGGCCACATTTCAAGAATTAAGAGAGTCTTGTTTGACTGACTGTTCAGCTAGTACAGTGTTGACAAACTGCATGACTGGTGCTGAAAAAATCCAATCCTCTATTCTACATCTTGCTAAAAATGCAGATATCTTGATGGTTTTTTTAATACTGCAATGAAACAGAAAGTTTCCCCTGGAATGTGTCGATTGAGAAATACTAAAGGTTAACTTTCCCCATGCTGCAGAAGGTCAAATATACCCCCTTCCTGGGGATTAGCTCTCTGGTAATTCAAGCTACAACAAAACATATGCCTTTGCCTCTTTTCTCCTGCAACACTGGCTCTTCTTAGGGTTTCCTGCAGGACTCCCATCTGTTAGACCAGTCATTTTCCTGGTGTGTATATAGCAAGATCTATAATTATCTAGGTATAGATATGTAAAAGATAGATGATACACGTAAATGATACAGATACATATATTCATACACACATACTTCCACATTTGTAATTCTGGACTCTTTGAAGCCTCTGACAGAATCATGACTGATTTCGACAGAGCCCAGATGTGTGACTTTGTTTGCAGGTGCAACTGAGCAGTCTGTTAACAGTAAAATCGATCTGAAATTTTCTAACAGAATATTTTCCTGTTAGAAAATGCCAGTTTGTCCAAAGGGAACCATTTCATGAAAATGTACTAATTACCGTGACATTTCTCTTGCAGACAGAAATTTAAAGAAGCATATTGATTGGGTCAGATGTGACCCTTTTTGGACATATTTGGAATAGAACATACTTCCTCCAAACTATTTTTCATGTAGAGAAGTTAATGTAGCATTTGCTACTATTTTATTAGCTAAAATACAGTTGGATATGGCTAGTTTGTAAAAATAAAACTCCTGAGTAATTTTTTTTCTTGTGGAGAAAATTGAGAGAGTTTTTTTAGCTTTTGCTGCAGCTTAAGAGATTTTTCTCTTTTTTTTGTTTGGTTTTTTTTTTTTTTTTTTAAACAGTGCAATTCCTAGTGAAACTCAATTCCAAATAAACTAGTTCAATCACAGCCATATCCTACATGGATTTTCCATGAGGTCAGGCTTGAAACGTCTGATAGGAAATTAGAAGATGAAGAAGGAGCCATGGTCATGTTACCATTAGCCCTGCCTCTCTGCTCTGTGCAGCCTTTGGCTGCTCTGGGAGCCGACTCCAGAGGACTGCTGACACCAAAGGGAGCTGCCTTTGGGTCTCTGCCTTGGCTCAGAGTTCCTTTTTACTTGTATCTTATAAAACCTTCAGCATATTTTCAGTGCTTAGCCAATACCAGTATCATGTGAACAAGGGAGGAAGAAGCTGCTTGCAGTGCTTTTTTTAAAAAATGGTATAATAAAGCAATGGTCACCTTTCTGAGACAATGGCCAGTAAAAGGCTATTATATTTTTCCTTCTATCCTTTAGAAACCATATGAATAGATTACTTAAATCTCATTTGCTGTGAAATGTGCTACATGGCCCTTTGTAAGTGGGTTGTGTTCGATGCTGAATAAAAGAACGATATGTCATGAACCTCTCATTATTTTAATTTTCAAACCTATAGTTGGTATTTCAAGTTGATGAAAGACATGTGCTATTCACAACAAAATGGTATTGTTTTACTTCATTTTGAAACATTTTTGCAGTGAAAAACATGACCAGGACTCCTCAATTTTCCATTACAGATAGACAACTTTATTGTCAAGCTGATAGTTATGGGATTATGTTTTTTCTAGAAATGTTGAAAAACCTGCCACATTGTAGATAAATTTCAATCTTGCTAGCAGCGGAAATTCCAAAATAGACTTCAGGTGATGCTGTTATGAACAGCAGAATCAATCCAGTAGTTCAGAAGGAGGCAGGATTAGGAAAAAAAATTAAAAATAGAAGAGCACTGCTCACATATGGAAATTAAAACAGTCACTGACGACTCCACAAAGAGACAGCTCAAATTATCCTCACAATTATCAGGTAGAAGACTGCAAATTATGCTCCCAGTTCACAAAGAAAAAGCAATCTAGAGGAGAAGTGCTGATTTACATAATCAATATCATCCAAATTCAGGGACGCTGCCTTTCAGCACACACAAAAAGAGAAAGCAGTGCAGGAGACAGGATTTGCACTAGGCAGATAATGGAAGAAGAACCCTGCCGAGAGAAAACTGAGATAAAAGAAAAAGGACTTTAGAGAGAGGAGGCAGGACAGCACCACCTTGCCTGTGTGCCAGTCCTAAGTGCCAGCTCTAAGAAACCTGAAGTGGGGAGGATGATTTAAGGCAACGTTTAAGTTTCTTAATGTTATCTGAAATGGAGACTAAGCCCTTGGGCTGGCTTCTTGCAGCCTAAAATGTGACTTCCGTGCTGGAAGTCACAAGAATTTGAAGGTTTCCAGAAGTTATAGGCAGATCCTGAACACGTCTTTTAATTGCAACATTGAAGTTCCAAATTATATGCTCAATTACAATTATAGTATTTAATTACAATTACCATATTCCAAGTGCCTTTGAACTGTGATGATACAATGACTCAAACCTCTTTGTTTCCCACCCACCACTTTTTTATGGTGTACAGACTCCAGGAGACGGATTAACAGCTCAAGCAAATGAGAAGTGTGCCATGAACTCAGTCACACTGAAAGACTCCTCCTTCCCCTGAGCATCAGACCATACACTGAGCAAATGCCCCACAGTGGTTCTTGCATGGATCTTTCAACCTGCAGCATCCTGCTGCTGGGGAGAAGCTGAGCGTTCACAGATGTCACTGCAGCCGACACGCTTCTTGCAGTTGCAATGTTTCATCAACTCTTGCAGTTCTGCGAAGTTGATGAAAGCATTCATTTGATGCAGCTGCAACTGCCAGACCTGTAAATGGAATGCACTCGATTATATGGATCCTGATCATACTTGGCTTGATCCAAAGGCAGGAGGTGATTCCCATGGGATTGTGAGCATTGATTAGCAGGGAGCTGGTCCTGCAAGATAGGCTTTGGACTCTGTCCACATTCTAAAAAGGGCTTGGACACATTTGTATCTTTAAGCATATTTCCATGGCTCAGTGGAGTTGCTGGGACCTGGTGAGCTCAAGGCTGGGACCAGACCAGAGGAACTTCTGGAAAGCAGTAGTGATGGGAAAGGGTGTGTCAGAGCAGGGTACCAGTGCCAGGGCTCATCATGTTACTGCTGTGTGTGGCTGGACAGGCTGCAGCCCTCGCAGGGTCCTCCCAGAGGGAATGTTGCAGGACACAAACTGCAGGGAGTGCAGGCGTGTGCGTGTGCAAACGGATCACTGCAGTCACAGCACAGAAATGCACGTGGCAACCGCGAAGGCATTGTTCTCATCAGGCTTCTTCCTTTGCTCAAAAGCAGCTGAAATGAAGTGCTGGAGTCAAAAGACTGACCTGTGAAAACATATTCTGATGGAGAAGCTCCCTCCTGCTTCCACTGGCAAAACTCCCTCTGACTCCCATCAGGGGGTCCCAGCATGCCACATCCCCTGGACTGCTGAAGCAGAACCAAGGCCGACCGAAATCAGCCACCAGAAAGTTGACCACAGCTCTCTGCTGCTCCAGGCCACAGTGAATAATGCAATATCCACAACCTTGGAAGAAACCTAAAAATAAATTTACAGGGAAATAATACATTCTTTCTAATCTGAGTCAAACCTAAAAATTAAACAGCTATTATTATCAAACCTAATTTAATTAAAACTAGCTGCTCACCATCTGGTGTTATTTGTATAAATTTAGAAATCTACTATTTCATATTAAATTCCTCCATTTAACAAATTATATTAGAGAATATATTTTTCCACTGTAATCATTATGTAATTGATCATTTTACAAATTATATTTCCTTCCACTTGATAGAAATATATTTTGTAAAATAACAGGCAAAAGATCAGCTACTTTTTTCATCAAAACTCAATTTAAAATTAAGACTTGCAACATCAATAAAAAATCATTCACTGAAGTAAAAAGATGTAGGATGAAGCAAAATTTTTTTATTTCTCAAGAACATATGGAGACTGATAATATTATATGTCTATTATGTGTATGCGTACATTCTATAATAGCTAGTGAAGAACAACAGTTTGATTGGAAGAGCACTGTGTACTTTCCTGAGGCAGTGTGGAAATGTACAGTTGTAGACATTTAAAAAGTACTGTCAAAAATATATTTATCTTTTTCCCCCAAGACATGTAATGATCGTTTATACAGTAATAAGTATATCACTGTAGAAACTGATGCTAAAATAATGATGAGAACATCATGAGAAGACCACATATTGATTGGCACCTACATACAAGTGTTTGACACAGCCAGCATGGGAGTCGTGGGTTTCTCAGTGCCTTCTTAAACAATTCCTATAATTTTTGACATGTAGGTATTTCAATAAGAAAGTAGAGCAATGTATGAGTATGATAAAAAATAATCCATTGAAATGGGCTCGACTGGATGTGTTGGCAGAATGAGACACACAGTGGGCATCCGTAGGAAGCCACAGGATGGAGAGGGATCACAGCAAAGTGTTGAGACAGCAGAAAGGGTGCAGTTTAGGGCATAGGTTACTTAAATCAGATTTGGAGACATGGAGTTTATTCCAGCTTGCCTGCTGAGCTGCTGTATAAATTATGTATGAATTAGCTCTGTTAGTCCATTCACATCGACGCAGACTGTAAACACGTATGGGCAGCGGATGGTTCTCCAGTTGCACTTGGGTCAAGAGCCAGAACCTCTTAGTGGTGGCCCCAAGACAGCGCTGCAAAAATAAACAACACCAAAACGCAAAGACCAAATAAGTCATTCAAACTGGATGGTGAGAGAAAGGAAAGGAAGCAACGGAGAGGAACTGGAGGAAAAAAAATCTTCCCTGAATCTTAAAAAGACACATTTTTCAGAAATATGTTTCCACCCACAGTTTTGGCATCACCTGTGGCTGCAAAAACATGAGTTAATCTGTAAGTCACCTATTTGCAATTCCCTAAAAATAAATGCAGGGAATTCCCTTAAAGTGAAGGCAGGGACACTCTAAACTATCCACAGTGACCAGAGGCCCTCTTCAGAGGGACGCATTTGTTAGTAACATGAGCATATAGAAACAATAAGGGAAATAGTGCTCATGTTTAGCTTGCTTGATAAAGAATTATCTTCCATAGAAAACTTGGCTGGTCCAAGTTTCCTGGGGCTCACCAGCAAGCAAGATGCTTCCATCCATCTTTCCCTTAAGCAGCACCCAGGCTTTTTCCTCGCCAATCTGGGCTCTCTGCCCCAGAGCTGCCTCATTGCAGTGGGCCACTCCATTATATAATAACTCTTTTTCACTGACAAATCACTTGCAGAACTTCACCCCCTTTTGACTCATCAGTATTTATAGATTAGCACACAGCAGCACCCATTCCATCACATTTGGTACTTTACTTTTTAACATGCAAAGAAATCCAGCATGGCTGAATTTTATAGTTTGGCTGCTGTTAGGCTCTACCCTGATGAGAGCCTAAACCCTCTGATTTCTTTGGACTTGAGCTGCTTGGCTGCAGAAGAGGATGAGCAGGGGACAAAGTAGCCCAAATGCAAGATGCTCAGATGTATGCAGAGAATGCAAGATGACAAACTGCTAGGTTTGGTTAAATTGGGACTGTTAATTATAGCAGTTTAAATTGGGTTCTGACTCAGATTTTGAATTTGTAGTGGCAAGATGACAGCCTGGAGAAGGTGGTTGCAAATGGCTGACTCAGAGGATGATGATCAGCACGACAGTGCCTTCTGCCTATGCTAGTACTATGTGTTTATAGGAGAGATGTTATAAGGTGACAGTCACCAGTTCAGCTCCACCCCTTGATCTGTTCACCAGACATTATGGAGACTGGAAACACCAAGAGAGCAAATGGAGGAAGGAGCATATTAATTGGGTAAGTACAGAATGGCAATCCACCATCTCTTTGGTACTCTCTTACCTTCTTTCCACATGTAATGCTGGTTTTCCAGATTCTTCTGTAGGCATCCAGCTGCTTCTGACTTGAGTTGATGAAATGGCTTCTAAGGGAAGAATGACTGGGAGCTTGGTGTCTCCTTGCAGGGGCTGCCAAGAGGATGGACACCTGGGAGAAAAGCTCTCTGATAAAAGGGTTGGAAAACCTGTTTTAATTTCTGACCAAATTATGCAAAAATTGAACACTGATCCTGGAAATACCAGATGCTGACAATTCCAATGTCTTTCCTCTCCCCAAAGTGCTTTTTTTCTACCAGTTGTCCTTGAAGTACTTTTAGTCACGCTTTTATGCAAAATGCAAATGTCCAAGATTCCTTTCCCTGTGTACTAATATGGATTAGCTCAACTGTTCAGTTGGTTGTTGAAATTCATTTGCAAGCGTTGTAGGTGACTAAGTTTCGTAACTGTAATTTGTAAGTTAACAAACAGGGGTCAAAAATCTAATTCCACAAGAATAATGTAGCTAACCCATGCTTTGATCTTATAAATCCTTACACCAGTGCTTGGCTGAGGGCACTGTCAGCCAGCCTCCAAACGGGGAGTGGGGAGGATTTGTTACGAACTACTTGTGACTGAGCCAGAAGCCAGGAAGTACATGCACTAACATCACTTATCAGTTGCTTGTAGAAATTATATATAGAACCTGAAATTATTGTCTTCAGATCTCTAACTCTGCTCTAACAATTGCTAGAATTGAGAGACTGATATATTCAATAAATTACTTTTTTCATCCACTGAATAGCTGAGAACAGATTGTGATTCCCCGGTCTATTTGCTATTCAAATGAATTCAACAGATACCTTTTCTAATCTTTAACACTGTGGACTGAGAGCAAATATCCACGGCATGTAGTTGCTGGTGCTCTGATAAATCATATGCATCACTGCTGTTTCCTGACGGGAACAGTGTGCAGATACCTTGGCTGAATCCTTGTTTATGCAAGCATACAACTGGGTTTTCAGAAGAACTTCCATATGTGGCTTTAAAAACTGTTTCCTCTTGTCTTTTTTTGTCATTGTTATTTTGTTTACCGAAGGTCTATTTTCCAAACTATCACTGAAAACAAAAGGAATTTAAAATGGGGCCAAAGCAAACTTATTGACTCTTTTTTCCCCCACTGAATATCTATTAACACACAATGATTGGGGCCCTGATACAGAAAGGTGATTTATGATAGGCATAGCTTTAAATGTGCTGTCATGCACCCATTTAATTCTGTGTGACTGTGCAAGCAAAAAAATGAAGTTTAAACATTGTCTTGGGAAGATCAGGACCTAAGCAAAGATTATCTGAAAACTTTCTGAATTATTCAGTTCCAATAAGCACTGTTTGAATACTACTCCTGAAAGAACTAAGTCACCCATCACAGTTTCACTGTCCTTTGGACAACCCAAAAAATGGAATGCTGACATTATTTCCCTGTGCAAACGAAACAACAAAGATAACAGTGAGCATCCACAAACATATGCACTCTGTAAGGGGACATGCCCAAGAGACACAGACCCTGGACAAAGGAACAGTCATTGTGAATTTCCCAGAAGTTGCCAATGGGATTTTTTACAATGTAACTTATTTCACCAACCAATGCTTCCCTTTTTTTTTTTTTCCCCTTTGTGTTTGTTTTTTTTTTTTTCAGAATAGGTTTTATATTTTTTTGGAAGTAAGCAAGAATATTTCTCAAGGACTTCCAGGAAGATTTCACAGAGTTTGGACTGCATGTAGCTGAGAGGGGGAGGATGGGCAGAGACCTATCTGTCTGAGATCATGCCACCCTATTTATTAATCCACAGCAGAATTCCTCCAGGTAACATCAGGAAGCCTGACTGCTGGCAAACAGAAAACACTGATCTTCAAGTGCTAACTGAATTGTAATTATAATTTCCACAGCAACAACACACAGTTTGCTGGGAACTATTCTTTTGTTGGGTCAACTCTTCCTCGTGGCTTTTGTGCCATTGTTTTCCAATCTGGGAGCCCATTCCTACAACCACACAAAGATGCCCTGCTTTGAGGTTTATGTGCCTGCTCTGTACAGAAGCCATACAGATCCATCAAACAAACTTAATTCAATTCTCAGTCCCTGCTGTGAAATAGATGTTCTGAAGTTAGGGACAAACCCTCTAGCAAAGGCATAAAATCAGAGTGGAGTCTTTCTCCAGACACAAACTTATGCCTAGCCATATGAGAAATGTTCTAACCTACATTTGTGCCTGAAACAACTCAGTTGGAGGGAGGAACAAGGCACAGGTACAGAGATTTACAGTTTTTGATGTCCTCCAGGGTAGAGATGTAGTAACAGATTGCCCAGTCAGAGAGAAGGCTGGGAGAGATGGAAAGATAAGGCAGGGTATTAGCACCTTCAGATCAGCCTGCAGTCTGGGTAAGCAGCTCTGTTACTGTCTATGGCCATTTCCTTATTTTTCTCCTACACATGCTATCCAGCCATTTATGGTATATCCCACTGGCATATTGTGGTATATCATCTTTGCCTTTCCCTCCCGCCCTGAGTACTTTTAGGTCTACGTTTGCACCACAGAAGACACTCACAGGGTATATAAACCAGAGATAGCCAAGCTCGTCCTCTGGGAAGCTACAACCAACATTGCCAAACTCCAAACTGAAATGCTCCCACCACAGTCAGTAGTTTGAAGCAACCTGGGAACGGTTCCCAGTGCCAGAGTTACTCCTGCCCTAACTCTTGCTCTGGTGGAGAGGGTCCATTGGTGGGAGGCCCTTAGAGAAATCAGTTTCTGCCTCCTTACCATGGTGAAGCAGTGCAGTGGATGGAGGAGGCTGGGTGGTCCAGAAGCTGAATGCTGCTCTGGAGAATAAGAAAACGCAGGGGGCAAATAAAAAAAAATAACCAAAAAACCCCAACACACGGGAGGGCAGGAGGCAAATGGAGAGTGAGTGGCAAGAAGGGATGGCAGGTGCTGGGGGTGGTGTGAGTGTGCTGGAGGGCACATTCTCAGCTTTTTGTGCTTGTTGCACCTTCTTGGGGCTGATGGCCTGCAGCAAAGCAGCCGTAAAAGCCGGCATTGTTTCAAAGCGCTTACTCAGTCATGCTTGAAGGGTTTGTACATATTTGTTAGAGGTTGGAAGAAAAAAATGTGACTGAAAAACATAAGGCAAGCCCTTGGGGTAGATGTACTCTGTGAGACAGTGTAATCTTGTCCTGCTGCTTACCAGCTTTGCACCTGGTTAACTCTAGGTCAGAATGAAACTATATAGTCAGAAGTGATTATTTGTGACCCCAGACAAGAACACGACCTTTCTATCTTTAGACTCCATTGAAATGGCAATACCCTGATTATGGAATATTTCTCAGCTAATTAGGAATGCAGGCTCTACAGGTCACTGGGAGTTCATACTATTCCCTTGGCATAAGCAGATGTCTTCAAGATAAACTTGTACTAAACACATCAACAGCTCCACACTATCTCGTGTGCACTGGGGGAAAAAAAAAAAATAAAAGAGAGACAGCGTCTCACCAAAGCCTAAAGAGCCAGATCACTCCAGAAGCTGGATATTAATTTCTGAACATTAAGTAAATAATTGCCTTTCAGGTAGTGGCTCCTGGGCTCTACAGCACATGGCTGCCAATATGTAAGCAGGACTTACTGGGGAGGTGCAAATCTGAGGCCAGGAAGATGTGCTGCACAGCCTGTAATTCCTGCAGAGCTGTGCAGGATTCATGCAGGGCCAACGTGGGAATCTGTGCTGTGCTCCCAGCCTGGAGGAGTGAGGGAGCACAGCACACAGGCACTTGGGTAACCATCGCAAGAGCCTGTGCAAACTTGGTGCAGCAACATCTTCATTTCTGTTTCTACCTGCCCTGTATTTTTGTCTTTTTCTTCGCTCTATTTCCCCTCCCAGACCCATTGCTGCCTTTCTGATCATGCCTCCTAGCTGCTAGCCAAATTCTCCATTCCCCTTTACATCTCCTTCATCTTTCCTTGCCTACCTTAAGCAAACCCTCACATCTTCTCTAAACTTTATTCTCTACTGCTCTGATCTTTGCCTGATCTATTTTCCCATTTCTCATTCAGATGAATGCCATATTCCAGTTGCAGTTTGTCCAGGATTCTCTTCTACCCATTGTTCTTGCTATAATTTCCCCTCCTATAGAAAAGGACTGCTTTCCAAAGAAAACTGGTCATCTTTCCTGGTGAACTTACCTTCCTCTGCCCTCCCATCAATCTTCTCTGTACCAACAGCTCTGATTCAGCTGGCAAGCACCACACATGCCTCAAATACATGCTCAAGGGAGGAGAGTCCTGCTGGCATTGCAGTGCTAGCAGAGAAGCTGTGTGACAGCCTCTCTTTCTCTGAGCAGCCACTCTGGCTGTACCGTCCCAGAACAACACTCTTACCTTCCCCAAAAACCAGCAAGTATTTTATTTTGCTGGCCAAGCAGGAGAGCTGAATCTTTCTCATGCTTATGGCTCTTCATGTGACAGGTCATGATGGTGAAGGCATCTGCTTTGCTCCTTGGGAAGCAATTGCACTTCATCTGCTGTATTACAGAGTGCTGTTCAACAAGGTAGCTGATCTTGGAGTTGCTGTCCTGGCCATTTTCTGGGACGATGATAAACTGCCTGGCTACACCTAGCCTGCACAATGAACACTGTAAGCACACCCCTTCCATGGTTTTATCCTGCAGGACACTGAAGCGTTTGCAGCTGATAGAGATGCAGGATAGCATCAGCGATCCTTCAAGTGCTGAACTGGGATTTTTTCCGCACTGCCGCACAGCCGTTTTCACACACAAAGAAGTGATAAATAACAGCCCTTTATGTGCCTCTGCCTGGAGATTCATGGGTGAATCCTCCCCTCTTGTCTGTGACACTAGTGAGACAGAGATACACAGGCAGGTACTTGAGAAGCCCCCAGAGGGTAAGGGACATACCCAAAGCCAGTGTTAGTTGTGTGTAGTGGGCATGGTACTTGTGAAGTGGGAAAGGAATTGCCATAATGTTGGAATTAGCATTCCTGCTTGAGCCATAAAGAAACCAGGACCATATCTTTGTGTGCCATAACAATGCTAATGCTCCTGGTGGAGCTAGGGAAGCTGGCAGGAGAATGTAGGGGACTGCAGAAAGCCATGCACTGCTGCCAGAGTTGAGCTCAAGCAAGTTTGTACAAGTTGGTCACCCCAGGATGAATACACGCACTGCCCTTTCCCTTGCAGAAAAACAGGTTCTTCTGTCACCATTTCTCTTCCTCAACCCAGCAGATACATCTGCACACAGCTGGTCACGAGACAGGAGGGACATCCAGGGACTTGCTGTGATACCTGTATTTTCCTTTTCATTAGCGGAAGCATCATCTCTGATTTCTGTTTTATTGCCTCGACTTCTTTTACACCATTGCTTGTGTGAATGATAATGTTGTAATACCAGCAGTATTAAGGTGGTATTAAGTATTAATTTATTTACTATTAAGTAAATAGGGGCATTTTTAACTCTGAGCCCTTTTTCTCTCTTCACTAGGACAGTTTATATATTGTCCAAAACAGAAAGACTGAAAACATGGTAGGTAAACAATTTGTCAGTGGCACCTGTGATGTATGTTAAAAATGTGTGGGCTATTGAAGGGGAAACATCTTCTCATCTGCCATGTAAAAGAAATTCAAAGATATCCTCTGAGAAATACGACCCAGGCACTGAACAGGTCTTATTCTATATCCTCAGATATTTACACGATACAGTGTAGGGGCAGGGCTTTTTCCAGTTGTTATATCTACATATGCTATCTCTTTAAACATAAACAAATACCTTTCTGCAGAAGATGACTATGCCTTTCCTTCTTTACTGTCAGCAAAGATAGAGATATTTTGACTGGTGGAGTCATTCAGGTGGGGAGGGACCCCAGAATGCATTATGATGGCCTCCTAAGCAGCCCCAAAGTTGCCTCTTCTCCAGGCTGAAACAGTGCCCTCATGGGGCCAGTGCCCCTAACCATTTTGCTGGCACTCTGTTCCCACTTACCAGTTCCTTTCCTACGTATCAAGGAGCTCAAGACTGGATGCAGTAACTTATGTGGCTCTATGAGTAAAGAGGGATAATTCCTTGCCTTCAGCTCCCCAGCAGGGAGTCACTCCCTGCTATCACCTGCATCACATGGAAGCATATTACCATGATATATGCAAGTAGCAGGCAGATACATAATGATGTCCCAGTGATTTGTTTGTTCCAGTTGCGCCCTCAGTGGACTTCCACTTCTCAAGGACTCTACATATTTTGGGGGAAAGCATAAATGTTTTTTTGCAGTGTCATGTTGGCCTTTGGAAGTCTGACATCACTGTCTGGTCTCCTCTGACACAAAGGGAAACTGTCTACAAAATATCCCTCATTTTCAGTAATAATAGTCTTAAATAGATTTTGGTATCACAGCACTAGAGTAGGTTACAATATTTAATAGCATTTACCTTTCATAGTGGACCTGTGAGACAGCAAACTAGTTTCATTTTGAATTTATGAATATGTAAATGAGGCATGGAGAAACGAACAGATTTATAGATAGAAAGGCTGTCATGGAACAGGAGCCTGAACCCATATCTGCCCAGCTATCATGCTCTATGTTCTGGCTATTTCTTCTTTGCTGCTTCTGTTTTGGTGTCCTGTTGCCTTCATGGATGAGAAGACTTGTATCACTACACTCTGTTGAGATGTGCAGCAAAATGCAATCCGATCCCACACACCCATAGAAGTGGGAGAGCACTCAGGTTAATCTATCAGCTCACCAAAACTGAGAGCCCCAAGGGATGCTGAACTTTGTTATCTTCTTTTTTCCTTATGCTGCCTTGAAACGAGCTGATTTTTCATGCTATAAAATGGCAATACAAAAGAATGAAGAAAGTTAATTCTTCACATGCTGATCCAGGAGTACTAGTGCAATAAACACAATCTTCCTTTTATCTCTTCTGCTTTTCTGTTTGGTTTTGGCATTGAACCTTCTCCGTCCCTCTTTGTCTTGTTTCAGTGCACAAATAATACATGGATCTCTCCAGCCTCCACTCCCCATTTTATTAAAAAAATGGAATATGAAAGGTGTGCAGAAGCCCTGGAGGGAAGTGACACAAACCCAGATGTTGTACAATCTATGTCCCAGCTGCAATGAGCCTGCATGTGGCAGCTGCTTTTGCACAGCCATCAACAACAGCAGCTGGAGGGGCTCTGCTGTTAATGGTTCATCCCCCAGGAAGGAGCTAGTGTGAGGAAAACCAGCAGGCTTTATGTACAAGATATCACATCACTACGCTTTATGGTTCGTTTTTGTTATAAAACAAGCAAGATCCTAGAGAAAAAGAAAGCAAAATTAGATATGGTCCCTTGCCCTAAAAGTGCCATGAGATATTATTACTCCCTGCTCCCCAATTAAGCCCTTCCCTTTCTGATTCAGTCCATAGGAGATCAAGGTATTTGTTACCATGTGAACTATTCTAAATACCTTTCCTAAGGCAGTAAAAAATAAAAGCGGCCTAAAAGCAAATGGAAATGAAAAAAGAATTGTGAGCTTTAGAGCCTGTCCAGTGAATGCATATTCCAAGTGGGGGTTTTTCTCATCCTCAGAGAAAAAGGCATGTATTAGGAGAAATAAAACAAAATAGAGGTTTATATCCTCACTAAAGAAAAAGTAGTTTCCACCTTCATTGTCACTGTGTTTTGATATATGTTTAGTTGTGTTATATCCTAGGATCATCTAATTTCCATATAAAGTGTAGCTACTTTCAGTTTTACTATATAGTGTTCAGGGGAGACTTTGATTTGTGTGCCCTAGGGTAGACCTGAGAAATGCATAATTTTCTTTAAGTCCCTTCTGTCATGCACCATCAGTAAATTCCTGTACAGATTACAACACGGATGTTTAGTTAGAAGTCTGCACTCCCACGGAGGAGAGTGGGAGGGATAATAATAAATATGTGGACCAAAGTGGAGAAAAAGAAAGGTAAAAGAAAAGAGAGGAAGAGAGAGAGAAATTCCATTAAGAAAGGTTACTGAATCAAGAAGAATTTATCAAAAGTAGACTGGTGAGAGTGGCTCTTGAATTTTTATGAATTTGTGGGGCACACAAGTCAGTCTGCTTTGGACTGTAATTTCAGGTAATAGCAGAATTGGGACCACTAGGGCATAGTCTGTCACTGTTTCTAATCTCCACTGCTTTGGAACAACAGTTACGCATCAATTCAATTAATCACCGGTGATAACAAAAGTTGTTTTTTTCCCACTTTAGAAATGTTCTTTTTAATTTTTTTTTTCAGTGCAGAACTTTATCAGACACAATTTCTTTCTCCCTTGCGAAGAAAAGCTTATGAAGTTCATTTATACAGAGAGCATAAATCCTATCTCCTACTGTTTTCCCCTGTAACCTAACATGAAATATGGCTTATAGCTCAACTAATTCTCAACATTTAGTGCGAACTGATGAAAGCAGTTCATCACTCACAGGGATGCACTAGGCTTGCAGCAGCACATACAGACCAGGAAAGGTGCATGCAGCAGCATCATGGCATGACACATGCAGTCTCAGATACACCAAAGCAGCCAGGTATCCTCATGATGCTCGTTGGGGATACATAGCATTAAAAAATGAGTGGTTCCCATTTTACAGCAGCACTGTCTCTCTTCCTTGTCACTCTTTCCCCTCCCCAGATTTATCTCCTTCTCTTAATGACTCCCTTTTTTCAATTTGTGTCTCTGTCTGACAGATAATACTTTGTCTCCTTGTTCTGCTGGCTTGGTGTGTGTCTTGCCTTGTTTGCTGCTCATTATTCGCACTATTTATTTGCAGGACGTAGATACAAGAACTTGCCCATAATCAGTTCAATAATTCCACTTCAAAACAAGCCATTCTGCTGCCACATATAATCCTGACAACTCATTATCCACTAGCTTGGGTAGGTCTGGCTATTGCATATTAGCTGTGCTGCGACCTCAGCCTCTTTCCCTTGCCTCCTACACTTTAATTCGCTATTAAATTCCCCTTGCCCAGTTTTACCCTCCGTTGCATCACTGCAATGGGAAGGAAAGGAGAACAGCAATGCGGCAGCACTGCCCAGCTCTTCCTAACTCCCCAAATACAACTTTTCCTGGTGAGAACACTTGAAACTGTATTTCCAGCTTGTGACAAATAAATTATTAAAGCTGACATTTACAATATCTCCTATCTGAAGCCTGAAAGATAACATTTGCCAGCCTGCAGGCAGGCAGGTGTGATCACCCCACGTAATGGAAGGGTAAACTGAGGCACAGGGCGAGGACATGAACTTGCCAAAGGAAGTCAGCCGTGCACCTTAGATCAGTATGTGCAGCTCCACTATCAGGTGGATGAATGAGACAAACCTCTGCTGACACACAAATGCACCCCACTGCTGCAGCCCCGGCACCAGCCAGTGATCCCAGGGGAGCAGGCAATGCAATGTTTTACACTGGAGAACTGACTAGGAGCAGGGCAGAGTGATGGCCCCAGGGACCCCAAGGCACTCCACAGGATGAAGTTTTCTTGCTGCTGCATGCAGGAGGATCTCATCTTGATAGATGAGACAGAGGATGGTCTCCATGGCAAACAGGAGTATCTCGCCATGTTCCAGGAGACTGGAAAGTCAGACATTTACTAAGGCAGACAAAGACCTAACCACATCCTTTACAGAGAGGCACGAGCATACACGTACAGTTACTGTATCAGTGTGAAAGGAAAAGGTTGAATATGTAGTTTACTAGGCAGCAAATAGGTCTGTCTTGTATCTCCCTCTCTCCTTCAGTCAGCAAAGAACATGTCTATTTCTAGTCATGGAGACCCTATATATAACTAACCAGAATGTTTCTTCTTGCGAAGTGGAGGACAAGGAAAATTTCACAGCCCAATTTCTCTCAGATGGTTTGTGTAAGAGTCAAGCGTGCGTTTGAAGCTGAGCATTCACGTATAGCTCAGAAGATGAATCAGGGTTTTGGCTGTGGTTCCTCTGCAGAGACAGCAGCCCCAGTGATGACCAACGTGGTGGCTCTTGCATCAGCTCCTCATAGTGACAAATGTCTCTGACTCAGTGTTTGTGCCAGGCCATACAGCACCACGTGGCTCAGCCTTTTAGGTACTGTCACAGCACAAACAATGGAAAGAGGCTCTGATTTTTGGACACTCAGTGGAGCTGTCAGGTAAGTTCAGCTACCACTGCCCTGAGGTGGCTGGGAAGGTCCCAAGCAGGTGCTGTGCACTCCAGTGCCAAAAGACATTCAGTGCACAGCAAACTGCTCCCTTTTGTGGCGCTGATCCGTGTGTCCCCTCCACATTAGGCATCCACTATCCTGCCCACTATAAAGGACATGCAGTTTATTCAGCACCATTCCTCACCATCTCCAAAAGCGCAGTCAGTGCAAGCAGAGGCAGCACTTAGACCACATTTCCAGTCCGTCACTGATATGTGACGCCTGCAGCAGTGCCCGGGATAACAGGAAATCTCAACACTTCTGACATGCCAGTTCTGTGCAATCCTGGGCAAGGTAAGGCAAGCTCTAGGCTTGCTCCAGCCTGTTCTTCAGCACAGACAGGGAGCAACTTACAGCTGGAAAGGTGGGAAACAGCTACCATGCCAGTGAAAGTCTGACCTCTGTTAGGACACAAGTCCCATCATGAACTGTACACATATAATTAGCATGATCTTTCCTAGAAGGGCCCTGCAGTGATTAGCCCATTTAATCAGAAGCTGCAGTTTTCCAGCTCCAGGGCAGTCACTACATCAACTTTCACTCTTCTGCATGTACCTCCTGGTGGCTTCAAGAGCTTCTGCAGCTCTGACAGCCCATACCATGTGAGGGTCAACTAGTACTCTACAGAAGCTGCACGTGCCTGCTCCAGACAGTGTCCCAGGCAGATGGGCCTCAGGAGAAAAGAAAAGAGGTAATATTTGCTCTGCAGTCCTTATTTTTACAGGCTAGAATGAAGTAGATTTATGGACTGGTGATTGGAGCCATTGAGGCACCCATGCCAAGACACATGGCTACGTGTTTGCTGGGGACAGTACTCCCTGTTTGGACATAAGGTTGTTTGCTTTGGGAGAGTGAATGCAGATGGCTTTAGGAGACCTGTTCACACCTCTTTTATACCTTTGAGTTTTTGTTGGGTGCTTTTGGCTGTGTTTGGTGTGAATGCTTAGGTCACAGAAGACCTGCTTCTGCTGAAGAAATGTTCTCAGCTCTTTTGCAGTGATTCAGTTCCCAGCTGATGCCCCTAGGATGGGAGGGTCTGAGGGCACAATAAAACTGATAGCTTGAACAACTGGGCAAGGGTGTGTGTGCTCTCAGAATGCTCTCAGAGGACAGTAATGTCTCTCTATGCTTCTCTGCTTCTTGTCTATCTTAATCTTTTTGCACCATAGGGCTTTTACTTTTTTCTTTAATCGCCTTCCTAAGCTGTGCCAACTGACTGCAATTTTCTCCCTATCTTCCCTCAAATTCATAAACCATGTTTTCCTGGGTCTCTCTTGTGGTTGCTGTTGCATGACCCTTACAGAAATTTATGCAACAAGAAAGGGCTTTACACAGTAAAAGAGCTGCTCCCAGCAAAGGGCAGAGAGTCAGAAGGCCTTGGGTGGTCAGTGACCAGCTTCACATAAAAGCCAAAGACGGATATTAAGCAAAGGAAAGAGCAGCAGCAACAGCTTCCTGCAACGACTGTAGCAGGGCTAACCATAGAGTGAGGGCTGTGGCTGTGGCCGAGCATCACGAAGGCCGAGAGCCTTTCACTGTGAGCTGCCACTGCCGCTCCCCGGCCCGGCCTCTCCTGTCCCAGAGGAGCACTGCTTTGCCGCACCCTCGACTTATTCTGTGGGGTGAGCAGGGCTGTGTCCCCTCCCCAGAGGGACATGGCTCATCACACCACCAAGACACATCCCTGACTCTGTGGTTTGGGACCTGCTGGCACTGTGCAACCCCAAGGCTGACCAGACCTATCTTTCACAACCAGAAGCTTTTTTGACGTTTTTGCTCTTGTAAATTCAATTAAATACATTTTTATGGAAGGGTCAGAATAGTGCTGATGAACACCCTTTCTCACCCCTTTGCATATTCAGTTTGCTGTATCTCTTGGTGATATGCCTTTGTCCTACCTCTGTGAAAGTAGTTTCACTAACCTTAATGTCTGATTAAATCTCTCAAAATCACTTACTACCTCTGCCTTCCTCATGTCCCATCCCTGCCCAAGGGCTGGGTTTCACTGAGTCCTGGTGTTTCTTAAGATATTTAAGAGAAAGCTATAGTAAGGAATGGAAGAAACATAATACAGTGATGACCCAACACTCTGGAATAGTAATTAATAATCTAGGATCTACTGCAATGACCTGGATGAATTAGGGGGGCTGTCAGGAAGGAATGAAATATGACAAGTATAGGCTTGGGACAGTTAAGAGAATTGCAGATGCAAATACAAAACAGGAAAAGAACCTGGGGTAATCAGTCATGAAGAAATAAGGATGAGTAGTTAATGAAAAGCCATAATTAAGAAAAGGTAAATAGAGTCTTGGGATGTATGAGAAGGAAAATAATGTGAAAAATATTACCCTGAGTGTTTTGTCAGGGCAGCTACCATCAGCTGAGATGCAGCTACTCACATAGCTAGCTAAAACACATGGGTTTGTGACTGCTTCCGTGCTTCTTTTGGTCAGAGTTCTTGTTAAAGAGATGGGACTATCATGGTTATACACGATTTATTACTTAAAATAATGAACAAGGTATCAGTCTCAGAGGCCGGGAGGTTTAGCAATAAGTTGCCATAACGAAAGATATCAAGGTTACATGGCAATTTATAACTTTTTGCTGCAATAAGCAATTAACACAAAACTTTGTTTTGACTTGATAACCTATCACCTTTGGTACTTTTACTGCAATGCGTCTATTTTCAACCAATTATCTGCTAGGTCACGTACACCCATATACTTCTATTATAACATCTAAATTCTTAACTTGAACTATAAAATCACATTATTACACTTAAAACCCTTCACCTTATCACCCAATACATTTTCTTATTTATAGCTATAGAAACATAGGTTTATGATTCTCTTGCTTAAGGTCTATATATCTTGTCATCACATCAGCCCCAGCTTTTTCCAGGGTTGTAAATAACCAAACCCATTAGTGCCTTTGGAAGTTTTAACCCCTCGGTTTCCCACAGGTTTGTGCCTCTGGAAGGTGAGGACAGGAATCCATCTCCAGACTGAGGAACTATACTCAAGAGCTCCTTTCCCTCCCTGGGCCAGCAAAACCTCTGTTTGTTAATTAACAGACACAGTGCAAGGTCAGTCAATTTTCAGGCTGTTTCAGGGACTGAAAGAGCAGGGAGAGCTTAAACCTTCCTTTCTGGATCAGATGGCAGTTTTCACATCTTTGTATTTGATGTTCATTTTTCAAATCTCTTGTTAGTACACGGTGGGGTGAGTTCTAAAGCTATAGCAAACACATGTGTGGGCGAAGAGTTTATCTCCTGCTCACAGCATGCTCTTGTACACACTGTAGAAATTATGCACAATGGTGGGAAACGCAAAAGGAGATGTGACACTGCTGAAATGCAGGTGAGAGCCTGCTGAGCTGCCACCAGGCAGCATCTAATATCTGACTAAAATAACATGGTGACTTCTCCAGTTCTCCTGAAATTGCTGCTTCCAACAGCTCCCATGCTGTATTGCCAGCAGCATGAGAGACAAGAGGACAGCTGGCAGTTAGCAAGCTCTGAAGGTAGCTGATGGCTGGAGGAATTACAAGACTCAAAGTGGGATGTTCAAAGCTCATAGTGGACTCATTGCAAGTGCTTGTCTGCCTTATCTCTTTTGGAAATTTTGTCCACCCACAAGAAGAGTTACCCACCTGGGCTATCCAAGTCAGCACTCTGGGATAGTGGGAGACTGACCCATAGCAGGCAGAAAAATGTGACTCAAAGAGAAGATAGCTGCTAAACACAAAAAATAATGGGGTTATCATGAAATACAAATCACTTGAGCTAAAATAAAAGCAGAATGTGTTACAGAGAATGGGTAACTGGCAAGACAGGCACTGGCTGGATCCTAAACATGAATAGACAAGGTAGTCTCAGAATGCAACAGTAATGGAAATGCCAGCAAACACAAAGAACAGAGCAGGAGTCTGCTGTGGTTCTTAACAGTGTCAATGGAAAACTACTGCTGCCATCAGAGGGGATGAGTACATTTCCCACATGTAACCACGCTGAGCTATGCATCTTTCTTGGTTTGAAAGACACGTGTTTGCCAAGGAAGGCGGGAACCTCCCTTGGAATGGAAAATGTAAGCCACTTCCCTCCAAATTATTATAATCTTGAAATTAATGGGCTCTCAGGCAATTATATGAGAAACAGGAATAACAGTTCTTTACTAGTATATATAACAAGGCAATAATACAGAAAATACTATCTTAACATGACAGAGCCAGGATACAACCTGACACCCTGCTGGGCAGGATGGTGGTAGCAGTCCTCTCTGAAGTGGTTCTGTTGAAGTGGTGATCCTGTAGAAAGGTCTGGTCCTCCTCAGAAGGTCCAGTGCTGGCTGTGTAGCTGTTGTCCTCTGGGAATCCAGTAGGTAAGGCTACTTGTGGTGTTCCAAACCCCAGCTTATATCCTGGTGGGAATGCTTGGTTCCTCCCCCTGGGCGGAGCATCTCACAATGGGCTGATGTAATTCTATGAGTCATGTGGTGGGTCCTTGATTGCCCATTAAACAGAGATAGCTCCCGGAGGGAGTTATCAGGGATGAGCCATGGTAGGGGATAACGAGCACAGCCCCACCTGCTTTAACGGCTTGTGGAGATGATAATAGAATACATACTTTTGGTTACATCTTACATTGTAACCTGGAACAGCATCTCTTACTCTTTTCCATCATGGTGAAAAGATGAAGCCTCTCAGCTCTGTTCCCTGGGGACCCTACCCTGGTCTGACTGTGTTTTGATCACCCATCCATCGCTTGCACTGGAGCTGGGAGTGCACTGGGGCAGGGTGATAAAGAGGAAGGGCGGGGTGCCTCAAACTATCTTGCAGGGAGGCCTATGGGACTGATTTTACTTGGTCTCTTCCTTCTCTTTGTGTTTGCCATGTCAGAGGACCATCCTCTGAGGAGACTGATGGGTTGTATGATAGGAGATGAAATGAGGAGAAAAATATTCAGTGCTCAGGAGAAGAGGAAAATTATGAGGAAGACAAGGTGACTATCTACCTGCCCAACTTCCTTAATCCTATAGAGGCAAGAAGCTGCTTTAAAAGTCAATATTCTCTCTGTTTCCTCACCTACTTGTCTTTGAAGTGAGCTCTTGCCTGAGTTCTTTAAATTCTGCAAGGAAAGGGGAAGAAATAGGGGTTGTCTTACCTCAGGAAAAACATCCATGCTGATAACTGACTGACTTCCCTTTGATGTAGTGAAACTTGAGTATCTAAGCACCACCACAGTAAAACTGGACATGTCCAGTAAAACTGGACATAAAATGGGCTCTATGCCCATTTTAATGCCTTGGTTTGCCTGAAGCTGTGGAGGGACTTTTATGACAATAGGTTTGCTGCTAATAGACAGGAGGTCAGCCCTGTCCTCCCTGTCACAGCTGGGCTACAGCAGCTGACACTGCCATCGCAGTAGTGGCTTTTTGCTCTTTGGATATAGTGAGTCCCTACCCCCTCTGACACACAGGAGGGAAAACTCAAGTAAGTGTTTGCACATCTGGAAAGCAAATGTGATTCATTATTAATACAGCACGGTTAAAAGTGCGTTGCACTTTAGAGACATTAACTGATTGACAGGTCCCTGACCTAAGGAGATTTCTTCCTATGTTTAAGCATCACAGGACAGGTAAGCATGGCAAACAAAGCAAAGGTTGGATGGAAGAGGTTGAAGGGCCACTAAATTAATATTACATGCTAGTGTGGTTCATTACACATAAATCTTACACCTGCTGAAACATTGCTGACACCAAGAAGTCTGTAAGGTTCAGAAAATAATTTGGTATTTTACTGTTACGAGGAAGTTTGATTGGTTTCTAGGGAGTCTGCCTAACCCCAAAACCTTATTGAAACCACTGGATAAAGCAGCAGTTTTCTGTTGCGGTGTGTGGTTCCCTGCGATGGCATGGCATGCCACAGCCTTCCCGGAGAGCACTGAGGGGGTCTCTTGGGCATAGCAGCTTTGCCACATCCCGTAGCCTCTTCCAGGCTCCCCTCACTTGTTCCGGCTAGCTGTAAGCCCCACAACACGGTGATGATAAAGGAGGCGAGAAGGCTCTCCGCATGGGGACTGAGAGGATCTTTATTCCATGGTGACAGGCTGATCCCCAAAGGCAGAGAGCCAGCACATGGCTGGACCGCCCAAAGCAGAGAGCGAAGCAAGACAGAGCATGTAGCATTGGGCCTCATATTCATCTGGGGAAGAGGGAGTCGGAGAGAGCACATGGACCAATGGTCTCAGGGCACAGGGGCGGTACATGGGCGGAGTTGGGGTACTGGAACCAATGGGAGAAACCTGAGGGAGTGGTTAGGACTAGGGGCAGGGAAGCGGGGAGCCATGTGGAAAGGGCAGGCGATTTGGTAAGAAAGGGAATGGAGAAATACAACACCACAGTTTTCCATGAGGAGGTGTTGAGTAAGTGCTCCTTTACTTAGCAGTAGCTGACCAAAATTATGGGCTCGTGTGAAGATCAGGACACATAGCATGGGAGTTATAATGCAGATATTTGAGGGTCTACTGTGGGGCTGTGAGTCAGAAGTAAAAAGATGACAAGAAATCCTTTAAGAAGCTGGAGTCTAGAAACAGCAAGTGGAGCAAACTGCTGCATGGCCTGGGCGAAGGCTACAAGACAAGCAACCTCTTTGGGCAGTATTCTGGCTGAAAAAAGACGTTTCAAATTTTGCTAAGGAAAACGTTTCCTGTGTTCTTGGTGCCTAAATAAAAAAGGTTGCTTCAAAGAAATATCTTATCACATACTGATAAAAGGCATAGTAAAGCAGATCATCTGCAGCAAATACAAGTGCAGAAGCTGCAGGAATTAACCAAGGAGATATCCAGCTAGCAAGGTAATAAAGTGTGTCTGAAGTTATCGCCACATTGCAGCCCCACCTAGGGCTCTTAATCATGCTCTAGCTCCAAATTCCCTATTATTCATATACAAAATCCTTTGAAATATGACTTGAGCTCTTAGGCTTTCCATGGCTGAGGATATGGCTTAAAGGTGTTGGGATGCCTCAAAGAGCTGGCTTTGAATTGGGGAAACATCTCCTGTCCGTATCGCAGACTTTTTGTAGTGATCAGTGGGGTAACATTGACTGTGATCCTTTCAGTTCTTTTAAACTGCTACCTTGGAATGCATGAACCAGCCTCTGGAGGGGCTTTTCTTCTCTTCATAGTGAGACCCGTGGGTGCTCAGCTCCAGTGTACAATTAACCTTTGCTAATTTGCAGACCTCTTAGTCAAGCAAGGCAAATCCCACTGGAGCTTGGCTGGCAGTGGCCGGGAAAGCTTAGTGAATCCGCTGAACAGGATGCCATGCACAGGGGTGCTCTCTTTCACCCCATTCTGCACATTTTCTGCTCTCCGTCTTTTTAGTTTTCTGAGACATGCATGGGAATGTTTTGTTTTCATGAGCATAAACCACTTTTATTCCAAAAACAAATTTACCTTTTATTTATGGGATCTGAATAGAATTGTACTAGATAATTGTGGTCCTGATTGCCTTCATAGGCAGCACAAATGTGTCTTCTTTGCTTGTTTTGTTTCATTTTGGTTAATTTTTTCTTTTCTGCACACCTATATTACGGGGAAGTACTGAGCCTACACAATGTATGCAAACACAATTTGTGGTTTGAGCAAGAGGAATCACAGTTGGGTGACATTCTGTAATTCATCAAGAGGTCTGACACTGTTATGAAAAGACACTTTTCTGTATTTTGGAAAACCTTTCTCCCAACAAACATTCAAGTGCATTGTTTGATCAAGCAATAACACTTTAATCTACTTTGTGTATTCTCTTCAAAATAAGAGTTCAGAGAATAATAGTTCTCTCTAGTTTTAAAATGAATTCTTTAACAAATGCTTTTAGATGCAAAGATCTGGTGAAAGGATTTTTCTTACTTGGAGAATTTAACATTTTGCTGGAAGAAAAATGGAGTCCATGGAGTCCAAGATGACAGATAATGGGACTTATTCTTTTGTTGTTGCACATATGTATCCCACACAAATGTACTGCTCCCCTGTTCTTCAGCAGAATCTCTCTCGAATCAAGGTCTGATGCAGTTACTTCAAACTTCTCCAGTGGTATCAATCATCTCTGGATTAGGTCTCCAGAGAGTAAAGGAAGAAGTATCCGAATCTGATTACTTATTTGCATCCTTACCCCCCATTGACTCAGTATGAAGAAAAGGAGACTTGGCACATGGTGCCAGAAACTCAGTTCCTTATACAGAGGGAGTGAAACAAGCTGGGAGGTGGGTAAGACAGGTGTAGAGAAGCTGAAGCACTGTGGAGTTCACCAAATTCAGTCTCACTCACAGCTCAACGATACAAGTGGGTGTGGGAGGAAACTTTGATCAAACTGGTACAGGATTTCCTATTCCTCACCTACATGTTCAGCTCCTGAAGAACATGATTGCCACAAAATATTACTGATCTCACGCACTGATTTGGGAGCACCTCAAATACCTGGATGTTTCTATCAAAAGCAAACAACCTTGAACTTTGCTTCTTTTTCTTACCAAAAATTAAATTAGTGCCGGGATTCATTTCTCCCAGATTTGCCCCTGAAAAGACAAGTGCCAGTTCTACCCTAGCTCTCCTGGATACCTTCTTTTGCTACCAGGCAGAAATGGATACTTCCACAGGCCAGTCCATCCCACACCTCTTCCATACCTCCTACGGGAATGTAAAGTACTAGTTAAGCTTTTAGGTGGGCAACAGTGGGTAGTATGAATGTGTCCTTCAGGTAATATAAATGTCTCCTACAAGGACATGAGTATTACACCGTGCTTGATCAGGATTTTGTTTACTGTACACTGTTAGCCCCAAAACTGCATAGCAAAATTCTTTTCTGTCTTGGCTGTTTCTTTGAAAAAGATTAGATGCCTGGCTGCTTTCAAATTCATTTAAAAATCTAGAATGCAGCCAGAAAGCACAACAGTCAATCATGACTGTTTTTATCAGGACCTCATCTGTTTCAGGATGTCAGTGGAAGTTCTGCTTAACCAACCAGGGTAGAAGTTGCCCTAGGCATTCCCCCCTCCCTCTGGCTATTATGTTTCTTTGCCAGAAGTTCCTGTATTTCATTTATAGTTTTAGGAACAACTTTTGCTGGAAGTTAGAAAAGTTGAAAGCAAAAACGGGAAAGTTAAATTCAAGAATAAGTTAATAAGGATAATTAGGCAATAGTGTAGAAATGCCACCATTTGTCTGAATGAAAAGCTCTGGATATGTACGGCCATGTTAGGAAAGGCAGTAGTCGAAATAATATAATAAGGAATTCTGTAAAGCTAAGGGGTCAAAGTGGAGAGACAAGATGATCTTTTTCTACCTGCATTTTTAAAGCATGTCTAATGACACAGGATTTTTGAAGGAGATGGGGGAAAAAGTATCTTTCAAGTTTGCCCATTTGGTAGACAGTAATTCAGCTGAGTTAAGCAAGCTGCAAAACGGAGCTGACAACTGCCACTGTCCTCGGTGATAAGGTTTTTTTCTCCTTTATTTTTAATGAACACAAGAAGGACCCAAAATTTTTCCCACAAAAGACCACATCTGGAGATTTGCCAGAAAACTTAGGGTCACTGATTTGTTTAAGATGGAGCAAAATAGAGCTACCTAAATTTTTAATGAGGAGGTAAGACCTGCACAGAACAGAGTTCCAACATGCCAGGCTAAGCTGCTGCCAAGGCTGGTCATCTTGAGGAGCTGCAGCCATGAGTTAAACCTCTGTGAGTCTTCATGAGTCAGCAGTACAGGCACAGCAGGACCATGAAACATCAGCCTTGACTGATCCAAAGGGTACTTTCACCCAAAAAGTTGTTCTTTAAAGTGAACCCAAGTCTGCAAAATTATTTTTCACTTCATATCTTTTAATAGAGATGAGCAACATCCTTTCCCCCCCCCC
>VZTD01005549.1:363802-597561 GCA_013397725.1 Rhagologus leucostigma
CTAGATTCTATGCAGCATTTTAGGTAAATTTCCATCCCTTCCTTTTTATGGAGTACATACACCTGGAAGGACCAAGTGGAGGTAATCTAAATAAGTATCATGAAGAATTTTATGAAGCCAAAGGGGATTAAAGAACAAGTCCCAAATGTTTGTGAACCTCAGACTAATTTCCACCTCATTGATGCTGATGCTGCACATTGCCATTCTGAGATGGCCTCTCATGTCTCCCTGATGTTATTAATTGGAGAAAGTGCAGAGATGAGAACCAGACTCTGCATTTCACATCTTAAGGTCACTTTTAACAAGTGAGCTCGTTTCACACCAAGGTCTCCTAGAGCATCTTACCATAATAAACATAATAATTAACAAGCCCTCTTGAGACTTGCATTATAAGCAAGCCGTCTTGAGTAATTTTCACGCATGGGGCAGTTGACCTTTTGCAGGAACTTCATGCCTCTCTGCTAGCCCATCCCTGAGGGTCTGTCACAGCCAAGTCTGCCTACAGCCTTGCTGAGAAACCTGCTTCTCCTCTTCTGCCCTGTGCTGCCTTGGGCTGCATCCACTTCCTGCTAGCCAGGTGTCCCATGGGTGTTGGGAAAAGGAGAGCACTGAGCCACCATCTGGAGCTGATCTCAAAGCTCATAAAGCTTCCCTGCATGTGCAGGGTCTGGGTAATCACACACAACCCTGCATGCAGACGGTGCAAAGCAGCAGGCATTTGGAAAAGCCAAATAGCACCCAAGGAAAATCAGGGTTTTTTAAATTTCAATTAGTTTATAAGAGCACATGCATTTTTGAAACGTCATAAATGATGAAGTAATTTGCATTTAACTCAATTATTATGTTGTGGGATTCACCAGAGCTCTTCAGTTCAGCTTACAAACTGTATTTTCCTAAACAACCAGGACAGGCTGCATGTTAGTCACCAATTTGTCTCACGGATGCTTCAGCCTGGCTGGAAAAGGAGGGGGATCTGCACAGTAGTCCCATTGCAAAGAACATGGCCAGCACATTGAGGGAGGTGATCCTTCCTCTCTGTGTAGCTCTGGTGAGATGTCTGGAGTGCTAGGTTCTGGTCTGGGCTTCCCATTACGCAAGAGACATTGACATACTGGAGTGCATCTGGAATCATCTTCGTGTCCCTCTTCTGGACTCACTCCAGTGAATCCTGGAGAAAGAAAAGCATCTCACCACCTGGGGAATCCAACTTCTTCTAGTGAGGGGCAACCCAGCCTGAATGTCAGTGCAGTTTTCTAGAGAGCATGGATCCTGGAAAGTTGGTACGATGAACACAGTCCGCATTTCCCAGATGGATGGTAAAGATACAAAAATTATTGTTACCTAAGGAATTTAATTTTTTAGAGCTAAAGGGTTGTCTCTGTTGGGAGAATTCTACCCCTGCACACTCAGCCCCTCAGTGATGCTCCAGGAGAGCCTGGCTGGCAGGAAGAGCCCTACTGCCTCTGCCATCCTGAAATTATGACCTTCTTCCAATGCCAAGATATCCCCAAGTTAGCAATCATTCAGCTGGGCCTTCCCAGCAAATCAGAACCTCCGAGGTATCCCAAAGCTGCAACGGCTATAACAAACATTCAGAGAAAACTTCCCGGCTGTCAGCAGAGGATAGAGCAATATCCCTAAAGTGCTATGACAGTTTTACTACATCATAGTAGTTCTTTCCGTGCCCCATAACTGCAGGTATAGTGGGATGATGGGATGACATACAGTCTGAACACGTGACTAGACAAGTGTTGTCTTATTTGCCTTTAGTTAAAAATTATGATGATCTCTATACTTGCTGTATCACGATGACCTTGTGTCCCAGTTTCCACCTCCAGTTTAGAAGGTGGTCAGTTAGCTACACTTACAAATTGCCAGTCATCCTTAGCTTAAGAAGAAAAATTTCACTGCTAAATTACTTCTACCATGTCCTCTCTTATTAGAGGTTCTGCTACTTACTTGTATTTCTTTAAGATTTCATTTCTCTTATAATTGGAATTTTTATAAATATCTTAAATGTATTTGGTATTCTCCAGTTTGGTAATGTTAGATTACATCTGTGGAACAATATATAACACCTTGTTTATAAACCTAGAATTTTGCATCTTGGCGATGTATCATTCAATAAATTTATTTGTTTGTCTTTTCCCAGTGATGAATCACTTTCTTCACACTACTGTACTCTAACCTCGTAATGGCATTCATTATCATAACATATTCAAAGCCTCTTCCTGTGAATATAGCAAGGAGTGGTTCTTACAGTAAAGACAAACTGGGTGGGAAATCTGGTAGTTAGTGCTAAGCCAAGTTACAGTCACTCTTTAGAATAAGAGTTCTACATTAATTTGTCCATTAGAAGTTAATACATAATTTGGATTAAAACCAGGTGTTAGCATCTGGGCTTTCCCAGTTCTGTTCTGAAGGACTGCATAGAATCATTGAATCATAGAAAGGTTTGGGTCAGAAGGCACGTTTAAAGGTCATTTAGTCCAACTCCCCATGCAATGAGCAGGGACAGCTTCAACTACATCAGGTTGCTCAGAGCTCCATCCTGCCTGTACCTAAGTGTTTCCACAGATGGGGCATCTACAGCCTCTCTGGTCAACCTGTTCCAGTGTTTCACCACCTTCATCATAAAAAATTTCTTTCTTGTTTCTAGTCTGAATCTACCCTCTTTTGGTTTGAAAACATTACTTCTTGTCCGATTGCTACAGGCCCTACTGTAAAGTCTTTCCCCATCTTTCTTATAAGCTCCTTTAATGTATTGAAAGGCCGCAGTAAGACCTCCCTGGAGGCTGCTCTTCTCCAGGCTGAACAATTCCAACTCTCTCGGCCTGACTTCATAGGATAATTTTTGTGGCCCTGTAGTGTGTTGCCTCCAGCAAAGGTTTTTTCATCACAAACTCGAACTTTTCTCTGTCCTGGGCTTTGAGATGTGCCTACCCTGCTATAATGATCTCTGTATTTGCTATATCATGATAGCCTCATTTCAGAGGCTGACGTCTTTCCTGCAGCAGATATCAACAATCTTGTGATTTTTAGCAGTGTAGTAATGGAAATAAAGGCAAATCAGGCTGCTGAGAGGCTCAGTTAAGGAGGAGGGTGGGTTTTTTTGCAGTTGATGTAAGGAATTGCTTATGCTGAAGATGATGCATGGAGTAATTTGTTCTCTACCCAGGAAGGGCAAACAGCTTTATTTCAATGGAGAAATTCAAGCCATCTTTGTTTTAGCTGGGAAACAGATTATAAAAAATATCAATGCTTAGTAGTTTGGGATGTGTACAGAATAAGTTCTAGGATCATTTTGCTTTAGGGAATTTTGGTAAGACGTCTGCAATAGTAATATAGCAACACATACATACAATAATGATGATAAGGTAACCATGGCAATGATGATAAGACAGAACTGATTCCAACACACACATGTAAGCCACAGAGGAGAGATCCATGATAATAAACAGTTTAAGAAAATGAGTACGTCAAATGCATATGCTCAGGCCTAAAATCCACTTGTGCAAAGGGTGGCTGCTTTACCCATTAGAATATCTTCTACCCTCTTGTTCCTTTTTTTCTTGTTAAACTAGAGACATGATGGACCTGGAGGGTATAAAAGGCTGTTAGATAGATTTGCTATCTTAATTTTAGCAATAGAGTGAGTTAATGAGGATTTTGGCTTCTGAGGCAGCCGTACAAATACCACAGTAGTAATTTCTGTTTGATTGGACAGGCAAAGCAAGTACAGGACAAAATGTTTGAGCATTTCTACTTTTACCTCAGAATAAACCTGAAGTCAGACCCAGAATTTCTTTGAAAATTGGAGGCAGCAGTTTCTGTCTGAGATTCCTGTATTATCATCAGAGGTTGAGAGTGGAGTGGCAATGGCAGGTCTGAGAACGGGGATGATGTGCAGGCCGTGTGCTGTGCAGGCCGAGCTCAGGCACATGCACATGCACAGCCTCTTACTTTTGCAGTCACAAGAGCCCGACTGGGTTTTACAGCTCCACTGTTGAGTCCCAGTCTCTGTCAGGCATACACACAGCATGCCACCATCAAGGTAGCACAGTGATCTCACAGACATAAAGAAGAGAAGCAGGTAAAGAAGAGTAGCCCATCAGGGAGGGTCTTTAGAGATGAAGAACAGTAGTTCTTCAAGCAGTAAGCAATCCCGTAAACCTGATTAACAAAAAAATTCCCATTGATTTTAGCAGGAATTTTCCTGTGTTGGACTTAAAATATTCAGCCCACTGCGATGTATTTTGTAAGCCTTTGATTGCAGATACGGTTCACAGGTCCATAAGCTTGGATTAGCATTGTTAAAGACACTGAAGTTTCCACTCCTCCGTCTTTCAGGCTTGCAGCTTCATGGCAGTATCAACTGTTGCTTTTTTTCCTCCTTGAAACAGAAAGGAAAATTACAAATATGCAACATTACAAATTTGTTTTGCATAAGTCCTTGGTCCAAAGCCATGTCTGATGGAACTCTCTTGCCTGGAGTTGTATATATTTTCTTCCTGCATTTCACTCCAGAAGTGTCATCACGGTAGGCAGTAAGATGATTTGGTGAGAACAATTGCAGAGATTATCACAAAGAGATCCTGATCTCAAATGTAATCCACATATCTGTCTGGTACTCTTCACATTAAGTCCGAGTTCAGAGGACTGTGCACAAAATGATGCATCTCTTGGATCAAGCAGCAGAAGCAGGAGATGAATGCATAAAACGGGAAATGGATCATGGCCAATTAGTGGTGCAGAAACCATGGCAGATCATTTCCAAAATAACAAATGACCCTGGCAGGCTGGCATGTCTTTGTGCAGTGACCTGGATCAGGCAAGTGTTGAAGACCTTATCTGCGTGGGCTGGTTTTGGTGCTGCAAGATGGGCTTAGGAGGCCCTGCTAGTCTGCAGGCACAGAGAAGCTGTGTGAAGGAAAGAACAAGAAGAACTTGAGATGTAAGTCAAACTTGTCACTGCAAGACATTTACAAATCATCTGAACTATGGTCCGCATTACTCAGAGCCTGCTTCTGTCCAAGAGGGATATCTATCCAGCAGGGAGGAGGGGAGGAAAGTCAAAGCACAGATTTCAGCCAATTCCTTTCACTGATTTTTTTTTCCCCTTCAATTTTCAAGAGGAAGAAAAAGTATCTGAGGAGCTGGGAACATCTAGTCAGGTCATTAGAGGTCCGTGAGCCCAGCTGAGCTCAGAGCCCACCAGGACAGGCAAAACACAAACAAACCATACAAGATGCTCCCTGCGGCAATGGGGCTGCAGCATAAAGGAGGGAAAGGGTGGAAGGGGAAAGAGAGGCAGAGAAAGATGGTGGGATTTGTCTTGGTTTGCTGTTGACCACAGTGGTGGGCACTGACCTCCCAGGAAGAAGATGGTGAGACAACATGATGCTTCCAGCTAATGGCTGTCCTGGTGGGTTCCCTCTGGTGGGTCAGGGTAGCACCTCGATGTACAGAGAGAAGAATCTGTTCTGATGTAAAAAAAACACCTAGTAAGAATAACACTAGGGTTTTGGTGTTTACAGATGTCACTGTTAAATGAGAATGATCAAATTAGTTCATTGTGACTTGATGTCAAGGTGAAATAGAATAAAAGATGAAGGGACCAGAAGCTCTTTTTTTTGTGACACAAGAGAGCACATGCAAGAGAGGCAAAACAAGTAAAAGAGAAGAAAACAGGGAATAAAGACACTTGAAAGGCTTTTCTTCACAGCTTTTGTTTAAAAGAGAGCTAGGTATTTATATGTACTTAATATTTCTTTCTTGTTTTTCAGGTAAAGAGCAGGTGAGAACTGAAAAGAATTGCTTCTTAAATCCCATTATATTTTCTTTATGTTTTTAACCTTACTAGTTTTGCTATGTGGCTAAAAAACATCTTACGTCAGTTTTGCTTTAGATTTCTTTCCATCATTAAGGCCTTCAGCAAACAGTTTTCTCCACAGAAACACTTGGGGGCTGGAAATTAAAAACTTTGATTTCTAGAACCTGATACATGAACTGATGAGGTATAGGTAAAAATGAAGACAAAGGCAACTTTCTTGCAAAAGAGGCAGTTGGAATCGCAGCCTGAAATTAGGCTGTACAACACGTATTCCTGACACCAGACAAGTTTTACTCATTCCTCTTTCAGAGCTTGTTACTGATGCTATTACAGATAAATATGTTAACAGCTCATCTTAGGAAAAGCAACATCTCGTCTCTGTAGAGAACCACCTGCAGGATGGGGTGTGTGGCTGCATAATCTATACAAACCCTAGGGCAGGAAACTGCATCTGTCTAGACAGACAGGCAGAAAAATCTTTAATGGTATTGTCTAGATCTTCAAGTCTTTGGTAAGAAACCAACCCCGGACTAGCTACAGTGGGCTGTGCTAAATTTTTGAGCATTTTTGTGTTGAGATTGAAGCCGTGCAGAGAAAAGAGATTCTGATTAATGTAAATTTTCAAGGTCTTAATGTAAATTTTCACCATGAAACCCTTACGCTTCAAAATTCTTCACAAAAACTTTTTGAAGATTTAAGTTGCTCAAAATACATTTCAGCAGTGATACTTCATTTTTATTCTATTTCTCAGAAATGTTGTTACAATATAAAATAGAATACACAATTAAACAATTCAAAGGAACACAATGCCTTCAAAACTAGAAACCTTGATGTTTAATTCCAAAAATGTCAAAACAGGATAGTCTGATATCAGAGCTACTTTTGCTGTTCAGACTGGAATTTTCAAAATCAACATGGTTATATAATAGAAAATGGTACTGCTAGGTTTTTGTCCTGTCCAGTCCTCACAGACATCTGCTAAAATGGGTACAAATTATTAACTATTTACCAATATTAACATTTTTCCTTGCTGTACAACAAAGTTTATCAAGCAAGTAATGTAACTGGCTCAATTACATACTTTTAAGGGAAAACAGAATTTTGTTTTTAACGAAATTTATACTGCTTACAAAAGAGTTTTTTGTTTTAAAAACACACCTTGTAAAATTGCACTAAAAGCAACAAACGATTGGGAAAGGACACAAAAATATCTGATTGTATCAAATAGTCAAATGATTTATTTGAAAACCACACATATTCAATAGGAGGTTGATTCCTATTCTGTAATAGGGTCATAACACTATTGAGCCTATGGTACAATGAGGAAATGTCACTGCCACGTTGCATGACCAGCCTTGGACATGATAACTGTGTAGATAGGGTGAACATAAGCTTTAGGAAGTAAAAAAAAAAACCTTTAGAGTTCAAAAAAAATGTATGCAGAAACCCAAAAAGCTGCCCTTTACTAGGCAGCCCTAAGACACTGCTGCTTATGACCAATGGACTTACAGCCACAAAGGAAGTCTGGGATCCCTTGTGAAAGAAGCTTCCTGAATTTGAGATGGTCATGGACTGGAGCTGTACAAAGGCACTGAACTCCAGAATAATACAAACATTGGGAAAAACAGGAAATTCAGTGAGTCAGGATCAACAGCAGGGAATATTAGAAGTTGGGAGGCATCACCCTAGGAATGAGGACCGGGTCAGCCTTCCAAAGGAGTGGAAGGGCTGTGATAACTGATGGGCTAGATGAACAGAAATAGAAAGAGATGCAATAGCACAACATATGAGTTTATCAGCTTAAGGAAAAGCCTAGCTGTGAGTTGAAGTTTGCTAACTGGAAATGACAAAGAAAGAGCTGGGTGGACAGAGTCAGATGACCATAGCTTTGACATTTCTATGGGTGAGATAGGCCAACTGAGCTATTTCCACTTGATACACGAAATGTATCAAATAGCACAGTACAAATTGTTTTGGAGACTTAATCTGGACTTTTGCATGCAACTCTAATTATTCATGTTTCAGAAGAACGAGACCAGGCAAATGAAGAACTGTAAGCAATATCCAGGGAATGGAAACAGCTACACAAGTGAAGTTTAAAAGAAGTTATATTTATGCTGTAATGAACCATAAATTCAGGTACTTATAGTTATGACAACATGATGTTTTCCTGAAAAGATTATCCTGCAAGGAAGTGGTATAAGTCAGCCCATGCAAAACTCCAGGCCCAGGACAGCTTGCTAAAACCTAATCCAGCATTTTTTACACTGCCTTTTATCAACCAGCTTATGGCAGAGTTTGGCATGTATAAACTCAGAAAGCAAATACTGAGACGGAATCTGATTGCCATCCATAAATATGCTGAAGGTGGGAAAGGGAAAGCAATAGAGAAGAACAAGAGATACTGAAGCTCCAGGACTACCTCGTCACCTGGACAAGACATAAAAACTGGTCATAAGCAAATTCAGTCTGGAATTCTGAAGAAGGATTTTAACTGTCTAAGTAGGATAGCTTGAGAATGGCCGTGTAGTAGAAAAAGCAGGAGCAGAAAACTTAATTGATTTTACAATTTCATCAAACTGGAACTCAATTAATATTTTAAAGGGATTTCATGGCATAGCTCTCTGAAATAATTGAGATCTGGATTCAGTGATCCAGAACATTGCTTCTAATTTTATCTTACTAAAATACAGCTGTAAATAATATGCCTAGAAAACATGAAAGTCTACCAAAAATAAAATCCTCTGAAAAAAACCATAATGGGAAAAATAGAAAATAGGTAGAAAGGGCAGCATCATTGTTCTAGGAAAAAGAAGAATCTGAACTGGAAAGCAAAAGATGCATAGGGAAGGGCACTAGGCAACACATCAGAGTCATCTAGTAAAAAAACCCCACAACAACATTGTGTCAGAAACACTGTGGTTTAGTGTCCTTATTAATAATATAGGAAATATGAGCTTCACACAAGGGGCTCTCACAGATGACCCTGGCCTGGGAGGAACTGAAAGGTGAGTCAGAATATGGAAATAACACAGAGTCACCTACTGAGTCTGCAGCCATTACAAGAGAAAATAACAAGATGAGTTTTCACTTGTAAGCATGAAAATATACCTGAGGCAAAATCCTCCAAAACACTTGTAGTCAATGGCAAACTGCTAGCAGGAATACTGAAACACTTTGCAATGAGAGTGGGTGGCCAATTGAACATAAGTGCACATTACAGTTTGGCTGCAAAAATGCTGATGCAATTTTAGGGTGAAGTTCCCTTGATATTTGAATCAAAGGCAATAGAGATCTATTTTCTACATAATTTTAATGCAAATGTATCTGGAATAATACACCCAGTTGGGGGAGTTGCTGTGCCTGGACAAACTGGAACAAGAAGGGTGGAAAACAATAAAAAATATCAGGAATCTAGACAGACAGCCTTACAAAGCAGGTTTAAAAGCTCTTTGTGTATGAACAACAGAGGTCCTTTCAGCCCTGTTTTTCTGTGACTCCATGCTAAGCAGGTATAGATTCAGAAGATAGGAATGCCAAAGGGGAGGTAACACTTTAGACTACAACATAGAAACAGAAGTGCCAAATGGGGTGAAACTAGCAGCATGAAACCATAGGCTGAGTAACAGGAAAATCTTTCAAGATGTATTCAGCTGGAGAAAAGCTGCTGGGGGATCTGGTGGAAGAGTGGTCACTCAGGATTTTTAAAACAAGGCTGGACAAAACATTAGAAAATGTACCGTAGGGAGCAATTCTCCATTGGCCAAGAGCAGTGGAGCAGATGATCTAATAGGCTTCTTGCGTCTCTAACCTCTACAGTTTTGGGATTTCTTACTGTAAAGCACAATATTTCAAGAGGAAAAAGCAAGAAATACAAGGTAAAATATTAGATGGTAAAAAACCCCAACAAACAAACACAAAACAGATGGAGAATGAATGGAGTTCTGTCGTTTTGCCTTTCTGTATTTAAAGGAGTTGCTTCTGGCACGTTGTTTTCTTGTCAGAGGCACTTCATTTTCTTTCTCTCACTTACCATTTTCTCTTTCACTACAAAAGCAGAAATAGCCACTTGGGACTGCTGATGTCTTTCTAAGGAAGGATGCTGCTCCCATGCTGTGGAAGAGCATCAAGGCTTTGGTCAGTCAAAACAAAAATCTCATTGTTTTCTTTGGGAACAGATTTCTTTTTAAATCAAGCCCCAAGCAAGTACATGCATCATGGTATGTTCCCCAGCATAGCAGTCCTGCTCCTCTTCTGCATTTCCTTTCTCGCCCCTTCCAGCACAGACTCTCCTTTTACCACCTTCTTCACCCATTGCTTTTGTGCAAGATGAGCATTCACAAGTCTGTACTACCTTCAGGGAGAATTATGTGTGAACAGCATGTCCAAAAAAACCCGGGGACAGTAGTTCAGGTTTTTCAATGTGCATTCATTTGTCCCATTCATCATTAGTGGGAATTGTGAGACCTCTGGTGACTTTGAAATCTTGATCAGCACGTAGGTCCGGATGACAGGCAAATGCACTTTCAAAGGGAATAATAAACTGATTTTCAGAAGTCATGGCAGCTTTGACATACAAACATGTCAGCTAGATAGATATGTAACACAAGACTATGCACCTCGGCTGTTACCTCAATCTGCCCTGGGGCATTCTCACAGCACGTGGTCCCCCTCAAACACCAGGGTACCATCCACATGAGATCAACAGGGTTACTGAAACCTTGAGGCATTGTTTCAAAATGCTGTTTGAGCAGGGGCTTCTTTGCTGAGGTTTGTGTGTTGGGAATTTTTGTAGAGAAGGAGCAGTAGTGGTGGTAAATATAAGAGGGCAGTTTGTAATTGTGTGCGTCAGAAAGAGCTTCCCAAAGCAGGAGCTTCAGCAACACTTCCTAGAGACAGATCCATAATATTACTTCTGCAAAACCTACTTTTAGATAGCAGTAAAAATCTAATTGTGGTTGTGGTCATGACAATACCTTTAAATTGGGTGGGGTTTTTATAGTGGGAAAAACTGTTTGTATTTCTTGTGCAAATCACACATTCTGTATCTAGACTAGAGGTACTTTATCGAGCAACACACTGCAGCCAGCTTCAGGTGAGTAGCTGTGATTTACCACAGAGCAAGGCCGCACTCGCTCTGTGAGAAGGGAGCTGTTCAGCCTAGAGACTGAATCCAGGATCTTAAGAGCTTCTGCCTTAAATTGCCATGCACATGCTGGGATAGTTAGCCTGTCAGGAGCAGGCAGTTCCTAGGGGGATGTCCTCTAGCACATGGCTAGTTTTCAGAAGATAAGCAAACCCAGCAGAGATGCTGTTGAGCAGCAGGTGGTCTGAAGATGCTTTGGGTCCCAGTTTCATTCTTCTTTCCTTTGCCATGAGTCAGTCCTTCCCAACCTACTTCAGTCCTTTAACATTTTCACATCTGGAGCTGGTGTCAGCCCTGTTGCAGCTCAGGACATGCTGAAGAGAAAAAAAAAAAAGAGAATTAAAATGAAGCTGAAGCCTGAAGTACTCTTATCATAGGCTGTGGAAGAGTAGAGCCTCTCTGGTGCCAAGCTTGTAATTAGAAGGTTGCCTGGAGTATGTGAGGGAAGGGGATCTGCCTTGAAATGGCTGTCTTACAAGACATGGGGGAAAAGAGATTCCTATTTACCTTATAAAACTACTGGCAGCACATACAGATTTGTCACGGTTTGTGATATTAATGATAGCAATGGGATGTGGGACTTTCAGATTTTACATCTCAGCTTCACATTGCTGACAGCTCACTGCTCATCGGTTCCAGTTTGGGGGATCTTCTAATCTATTTTTAGTTACCTAAAGATCTGGCATATGGTCTGATCTTGTCATTTGCCTTCCTTTTAGAATCAGTGGAGAGGGCCATGACTGGTAAGTTGTCCCATCCTGTCCTGCAGGACTCTGAGCTTGAGTGGGGATGTCACACTGGGGACAGCAACGCTCACTGATCTACAAGCAAAGGTGCTTGAACCAGATTGAGAAAATGGCTTTGCTCACACAGTTAGGAAATCTGGTTTTGTGCTCAGCTAAAGCACGGTATGTCAGTGAGGGAAGATATGAACCATGTCTTCACTCTCAGGTTTGCCCAATGTGTTTAGAAATTACAGTAGGCTCTCTGATACTTTTAGCTTGGCATGTCAGTGCATGAACACCTTTGTTTACACAGGGTAATCACAGGGACATAAAAAACAATACAAGCCTGGAAGACAGAAACACTTGCAAACACCTCTTCAGTCAAAATAGAAAAGTCAGTGTCCTGAGCTCTGCCTGACTTTTAAAACCCTCATTTCCTCACTCCTGTCCTGTGTGAACAGGATACCATCCTGTTTGGAGACTGTCTTCTAAAGGAAACACATACAGTAAATGAACCTTGATTTTAAGTCAGAGAATGACATGAATCCAAACCATCTGGCTTGTGATACAGCTCCAGCCTCTCTCTTTACAAAACTAAGGTCCAGCCCTGTTGTGTTGCTTTGAGCACTGTCCTTTGCTCCTCTTCAGGCTGTGTGGTCCTTGTGTTCATACAGCCCCTGGAGAAAAAAAAAAAATTAAACCAAAGCAAAACAACCCAAAATTCATCCAGGGGATAAAAGAAATATGTTGGCGATCCGTTACGCCACACAGAGTGCCCATTATTTTTGTTGACTTCAAGGCTGTAGTCACTCATAGAGAACAGGGTGATAGTATTTACATTGGGATTTCAAGGAAGACTGCTCCTATAAATTAGTAAAAGGCATGAGTCATCCCAGAACCGTGTTTGATCCAAGAGATGTGGTTATCAGCCCAGGATAACACTCTAGCATCTGTCCAAAACACTGCACACCCTCATTAGCACGCTATTCCTGGGAGCTAAGCAGGCTGAAGGTTGCAGAGAGGTGCTATTGTTATACCAGGAGTAATTCTTATGTTTTATTGATACCCAATAAACTGTGTGTTAGCTTGAAAGCACAGAGAGAGAGAGAGAGAGGGAGTGGAGGGCTGGAGTAGTCTGTTGTATAACACTCAAACACAAGGAGTGGAACTGGCCAAATCCTTTTCAATTACTTTTTTTCAATAAATGTCAGGTTTGGGGACGAGGACCATCTGAGCAATTTAATAATTAATAAGAATGCATTCATCCCGCTGTACAGCTGGACACATCACCTGTGAATAAATCCCCCAGATAATATATTTGTGGATCTTCATAAAATTTTTTCATTCTGCTTTTTCACCAATTTCTTTTTTTTGTGTGTCAGTCTAGTCCCAGTTGCCCTAGGATTTTCCTGGAAATCAACTAGAGAGATAACCACTTGGGGGAAAGGGAACAAGCATGTAGACCTCAGGCGCTTGCCTGCTCAGGAGCAGAAGTGATATTTGCAATGATTAGGGCTCATGGCAATGCAGGGAACCTGGCTGGTGAGCTGCACAGATTAGGTGATGCGACGGGATTCCGGGAAAGACAGACAAATATGGGTGCTGTGCACAAGCTGGGAATTACTGTGGGTGTCAATTAACCTCGCAGATCACAGGGTTTATTAGGCTGAATTATTTATCCCAAAGATAAAACACTGAAAGAAAGTAAGGCATCATTAAACAGCACAGCCTTGCACAGAGTTTAGGCAGTGAACCAAATTTCCAAACAATTTAATTTATTAGGGACCTGAATTGTACTAGATTATCAAATCAAGTGGAATAGAGGGAGGCAATGCATTTTATGTTCAGTGCCCAGAATGTAATAAGTGTGTTATTCCATTCATGCCATGTCTCAGCCTGAGTTATGAAGAGAAAGGGATGCTTCCTCTGTAGGGTAATTTTCCATTTTATATCCATTTTTAAAAACTGTCAAACAGTTGTCATGAAGGAAAAACATTTCTGGTTTATCACTGAAGCTTGAAACCTGTTAAATGTTAATGTAAAATGGAGCACCACATAGAGTCCCAGTACAATGAGAAGAAGCCTAACTGTTTGAAATCTGTCTTTGTGAAGATTATACCCTGGCAGGAAAAGACAATAGGAGAGTTTTGCCTTGGGAAAAGAGAGATTGACAGGTCTGCATGTTTTTCTGCAATCAATATTGTAGACGGAGCTCTTCTTACGCAGTGGGGTTCAATTAAAGAAAAAAAACACGAGAATTTGGGGGAATTCCCTAAAGAGTTCAAATCCTTTCTGAGAGGAGGGAATGTTTTTTTCAAAATGAGCTTGCATGAAAAATTAATGCAGTGGATGGATACATTCATATAAAAAGAAATTTGATAAATAAATAATTGTTTTAATACTGAGTCACATAGCAATTTCGCATCCATATTGACCACTTTAGTTTGCAAAACTGGTCCTTAGTGTAAACATGTGTAAAATTAAATCATCCAGAAAAACAAAATAAGGCAAAAGGTCATACATGTTAACTGAAGCCAGTAGTTCATACTAAAGTCTCTCACAACATCCAGGAAATAGGAAACTGCCACATGCAGCCAAGAAGCCGGTACAGGGATGAACACAAAGAGACAGACAAAACACAGCATGAAAACGGGTGATAAGCAGAGATTTGCAGCCATCAGGAAGGAGAGAAGAGGAGGCAGCTGCAAAGACAGGAGGCCGGAAAAGATAGACGAATTGAGCTGGAAATGTATACAGTTATGATAGCGGCTATGAAAGCGATTACATGAAGCTGCAATTAGCTAGCTAGCTACTCGACTGCTATTCAGTCATACTTGCAGCCCTCTCCTCATTTTCCCCTGTATTGACTGCAGGAGAGTCAGTTATCTTTGTTGGAAAAGAGTTATGTACAGAATGCTTGGGATGGGCAAATAAAGCACCAGCCTGGTCTAGGGTCTCTGCATCTCCAGGCCGTGGAGAAATGCAAGAGGACAGGAGCTCAGGGAGAGCTCATCACCAAGCACAGCCTGAATTGCTACTGCACTCCTTCCCCACTAGGACAGTAAAATCAAAGACGGAAAACTGCAATGCTTTCTTTCTAGTAATTTCTGTGTCTTTGGTACGTCAGCTCCTCTCCCTCACCTTTTTTCCACCTTTGCATGGCTGTTTTCTGTGTTGTCTCACATAATTTTCTTTCCTCAGCCAGCTCTTCCCTCAGATATCTACGGCTCAGTGCACAGTCCTGTAAACCTCTTTCCTTTCCTTTTCTGCACCTTTCTCCACCTGCCTTCTCCCGTACACATGCCCCTTGCTAAAAGAAACCTTCCTTTGTGTATCTTTCACAGTCTCTCTCTGCACAGTCATGTTCTTTGGCTACGTGATTCTGTCTGCACCAAGGGAAGCCCTAGGAAATAAGATTGAAACGGCCTTTTCTTCAGTGGCAAGGTAAGCGGCTCCAGTGCTGGCACAATCCTGATAAATTAGATTAAATATTCTGTAAGAAGCTAGGAAAAGTTTCACAATCACTGGCCCTTGATCTCACAGGGGACTTCAACTAATCAGATGTCTGCTGGAAATATAAAACAGCACAAAGGAAGCAGTCTAGAAGGTTCCTGACACAACTGGTGAGGCTACTAGGGAAGGCAATCATGAAATGACAGGGATTGTTGGAGAAGTAAGGAGGAGGATCAGCAGAACTGCTAGCTTGGACTTCCAGGGGGCAGACATTGGCCTGTTTAGGAGCCTGGCTGAGAGAGTCCCTTGGGAGGCAATACTGAGGGCAAAGGAGAGCTGGACATTCTTCAAGAAGGAAATCTTAGAGGTGCAGGAGCAGACCACCCCCATGTGCCAAAAGACAAGCTGGTGGGGAAGACCAGCCTGGCTGAAGAGAGAGTTTTGGCTGAAATTAAAGAAGAAAACTACCTTTGGAAGAAGGGGCAACAACTTAGGAGGATTGCAAGGATGTCACATGAGGTTATGCAGGGACAAAAAAAAAAAAAAAAAAGGCCAAAATCCAACTAGAATTTAGGGCTGTGGTTTGCTGGTAGACTTGGCAGTGCTGGGTTAATGGTTGGGCTCAATGATGTTAAAGGTCTTTTCCAGCCTGAATGATTCCATGATTCATCTTCTTTTCCCTTCTCTAAAGGGGACCCCCAGAGACTTGCTCTGAGCTTTTGTCTTGAACTGCTCCCCAGTGACAATGAGCTTGGTTTCCTCAGCAGACCAAATAAATGAGAGAAGTCATGCCTCCCATCCTTCCCCCCGTAACAGGAATTACCTTAGGAAAAGAAATTTTTTCCTATTTTTTTAAAAAACAAGATAGAATTAACTCTCCCTCAGCCTATGGTACTACAATAGCCCATGCTACAATAGTCCATGCTTTGACTCATGACTGGGTTAGTCACCTTCAAGTTAGAGAATAGCACTATGTAGTAGAAAATACTAATTTTTAAAGAGTTAACTAAAAACTAGAGGCTGGTGGTTGTGTTTAGTTATAGGATACATTCAAACTGCATTGCTAAGTCCCATACAGTGTCCCTTACTATGTTTCACCACATGTCCCTTACATGTTTCACCACAAAAGAGCCCCTCTGGGAAGGAGGCTGGTGAGTAGGAGACCTACATGGTCATTGCAATGGTGAAGACAGGTTTCGGCGGATAGTGCTTGAGCAGACAGCTAGGTTTATGTAAAATAACCTGAATCTCCGGTTTATAAATCTGTAAAAGTCATCCTTGCAGTAAAAGGAGAAAACTCATGTGCCTGTGCATTTTTAAGGTCTTGTCCAAAAGACCCTACTACAGAAAACTCATTTAATCTACCTTAGAGGGATGAAGGGCTGAGTCAACCCTGCTAGGATTTGAACCTATCACTCCAGGGAGCCTAATTATTGCAAATGTGGCGCTTAAACCACTAAACCCTTCCCTCCCGCTCTAATCACTTCTCAAAGAGTCCCTTTTGATCCCCAAAGTTTACGCAGCACCTGTGATAAAGGCAAAGACTATTTAACAAAGTCTCTAAGCTGCGTGTATCGTTATTCATATTACACCAGGTTTAAAAGAGCTGGGCAAGGATGAGAACATTGTGCTGCAGCAAAGATCACAGTAGCAGCATCGTGAATTGCTTCTCAGCTCCACTCTCTCTTTTCCTTCTGCTGCACAATAGAAAAACGGAGTGAGAGGAGAACTGAGACAAATTGTATGTGCTCTCTCCACGCTGCACCCCTAACCATGACTGGGTTAGTCACCTGCTTGAAGGAGGTTTCATGTCATGTATCTCGGCCACAGGCTAGTGGGCTGCACGGCTGGAGGGTGACAGCTGAGTGAGTTTTGTTCCCCTCTGTACTGGCGCCAAGTGTCTCCCAGAGCCATGCACTTGGGAATGTTCCTGATAGGGGCATGACTGTGGTGCAGGAGCATGGGAGGCTTGGTGTGTGGGCACTGGGAGGGCATTGGTGCTGCAGGGTAGCAGCTGATAAAATATGTGTTACAGGGACTGCTAATGACAGCTCCTTGAGTTTCTTTGCATATCTCAGGATGTTGGTAGTATTTCTGCACAGTTTAGAAGGCAGAAGTGAAAGCTGATGAGAATCTCTTGACAAGGCTCCTGGTTGGAGGTGGAAGGAAAAGCAGGGCTGAAGAATAAAAGGAAGACTTTTTTTCAGACTCTGAGCTTTAAAAAAAACATATCCCATGTTCCTCCTCAGAGATAACATTGCAGCTAATAATTTTGCCTTTTATTCCCTGGGAGAAAAGGGAATTTTTGTCCTCCCCTTCCTCCTTCCATTACCTGGAGGGGATGCACTTTTTTTACTGACACGCAGATAGACTAAATCTGAAATGCTAATGGACTGGCAGTGTTTGCAGTGGGGTGAACAGTTTTCTGCTGGAAGGCTGGTTGGCAGGATACCGTCCTGCAGTCATTGAATCATTGCACTGAATCACAGCCATGTTGGCAGGATCCCATTCTGAGGAAGTTCACAGTACTGTCAAACACCTGCTGTTGCCATTGAATGGTATTATGCAAGATCTGAAGTTCTATTTATCGAAATCCCTATTTGATTTTTTCCCCCTCCTTTTCAGTCACTAGTCTCAAATGACTGCAGCAAAACCTATTCCCAAGAGCTTTTTAATTCAGCCTGATGCCAGGATACAAGTTCTCATAGGGTGAAAATCTGCTCTTCTTTGTGCTGATGCAGAGATGCCAAGGTAGCGCAGGATACAAAGACACACAATCATTCCTCCAGTATGCACTATGCAGATTTACTCAGGTAAGAAGATCAAACAGACTTCAACTCTCAGAAGGCCAACCACCTTTTATTTCCCTTGAAAGCCCTAGTTGTACAGCCTGGTGGGAGAGCCCACTGCTATAAATAGGTTTTATCTCCTGGTGTTCTTAGAGACAGCGGTCATTTCAAGTTTGAGCCACCATGATGGGAAGCTTGGCTTACGCACACCTAGGAAGCGAAGAACGCCAGGTTATGAGAGTTAGAGATCAAGTATATTCTTCTTTCTATGAGCTTATGAGATATAGTAATTTTAACTGGTATTTCACTGGTGTGACCCATACCTTCCGTCCTGCCATATAGCCCATTTCACCTTGATGTTTCGGGGCTCTTTCTCAAAAGCAGTAGCTCCACTCTGTCTTTTTGGCTGTTCCCAGCCCAGCTGGCACATCTCCAGGACAGCCCGAGCCATCCCAACTTTCCAGCCACCTGCATTGTGACCAAATCGTCTTCTTTTTATTTCTATGGACCTGCCATCCTCTTTCCTGCAATCCTCTAATTTTGGATATTCTGTTCTGCAAACACCACTCCCTGACTGACTCTTTCTTCAACCAGTGAATCTGCTCTCTGCACAAAAAAGGTCTCTTCCTGTCCAAACTAAAATATCTATTTGGTTAGCAATTCATTAGGAGATGTCAGTGAGTTATGCCAGACTACAACAGAGCTCTTCCTGTCAAAGCCCAGTCTTTCCTGCTGGTCCTTTCTTAAGCCTTGCATCAAGCTCACAGTCTGTGTGTGAGCTTCTCTTTAGCTTGTCACAACCATCCCGTAGCCTAAAGCTTCACCTCTTTTTTTTAAATGAAAGTAAAATCTAGACTTGCTTATCCAGTTACACAATAAAACCCTCAACCAGGAGCTCATTAAGTTGGGTCTCAGTTCTTGCAGCATCCTTTACCTTAGCACTAACACAATCTTGCCTTGCCGGTATTCCTCTGAGCACCACTGCAAAAATCATTTTTGTAGCCTGTCTGTTTGCTCATGTCACCTCTCATTGTGAATCCCTCCACTGGCTGCCTTTTCTCTGTTGTGTAAAGATACTGCTTGTCCCTGTGCTGTCATTTTCTTTTTAACACTTAAAAGGTGATTTCTGTCTCCCATTTGCCCGTGGCTCTCATCTCTGCTGCCCCCTTTGAATCTCAGACAAGCCCCTTTCCTTTCAGACCATGTTCTCCCCCATGATAACACTTGGAGTTTCAAACAGCATGTCCCCAAACAGGTGTAAAAAATGTCTTATTTTTGTCCTTGAAATCCTTCCTCTACATTTGCCTTGCATAGGAGAGTTACAAAAGCCTTCATATAGTTAGGCTGGCAACAAGTTCTTCATGATGACCAAGAATCCCTCTCCAGCTGTACCTTTCCCGCTTTCTTCCTTTCACAAGAAGTCACCATCTCTTCAGCAGATTATGACACAATAGGATTTAACAACAACAACAACAAGAAATTCAAATAAGTATCTTTAAAAGAAACCAAACCAACCAACAATCAAACAAAAAAAAGCCCTATGAAAAACTGCAAGCCCCACACACAATTTTACACATGTATTTTAGAACAGAGCCCCAAAATTAGTTTATGTTTGTAGGAGGGATGTGACGGAACCTGCAACTGGGGTAACAGAGATCGGTTGCTGGGATATCAGCAACTGGGATATCAGCAACTGGGATATCAGCAATGCAGAACTGTGTCCAAAGCCACTTGCTCCCCCCAGTCACGTGTAGAGTCTGTGGCAGTGCGAGGGCCTGGACCCCTCTCACAGATCCCCAGTTAGTGCCAAACACTCAGGCATTAATCATCTGCACACTTGCTGTCTTCAAGCTGATACAAGCTATTCACTTCTAAACTAAGAGCTTGGAAACAATGGCTTTTAAAACGAAGAAGCAAGATAGTAATTAACATGACCTGTCTATCACCCAGATTATTAAACTGCATTATAAATGTTTTGTTGCTGAAGATTAATTATGTAAATCTTCACAGGAGTCTCACACAACTGAAGGAAATATTAATGTTTGTTCATCAGCTCTGATTTTTAGCTCTCAGCTGCTTTCTAAAGGTTGTTGAAGTTCTAGTCTGCTATCAACCTCACACAATTACCATTAGCAATAGCCCCAGTGCTTTGTGCTGCATGTAGCTAATAGCTCTGTGTGCATGTGGTTGACTAGAGCTTGTAACAGAGATTCAGACGAACACTGTCTGAACCTACAGACGTGGGAGTTCAGGAGCTGCAGCTCTGCTGTGGTCACATCCACTGTAACCTGCTCCTAATTCTGTGACCAAGAGTTGCCAGGTGGTTCATGGAAAAATATTGCTTAGTGAAAGATAAAAGAAGCTGAATTTTTAAGACCAGTGGAACATTAAAATACTTTTTTATTACTTTTTCACTGTGTAACACAGATGCCATTCAGACAGGCAACTTTTAAGACTTGCATGGACTTCTTAGAGCTTTTTATGTGCTGCTGGCAAGAAGAATCAGCTGAGAAGTATTATTTCTGCTGAAATTTTCATGAAGTTCAATGAACTTACTTTCAGCATGTCCAAAACTCATAGGCTCAATAGAAAAGATGTTTTGGCAGGATGGTATCTTGTCAATAGCAAAGTGCTAACATGAACCTGTGTCTTGAGGACTTTGTGGAAATGTGATAATGTGTTCAAGCTCCAGCTTCAGTTTTTGCCACCAGCATCTCCACTGCTCAAAGTCACAGGATTTTGCAACCCAGGAGCTCTCGTGGACAGAAAGGAAGCTGTGGTGCAGGTGGAACACCCCATTACAAAAGCACAGTAAGAAGCCGGGAAAAAAAGTTTAAACAGGGAGCAACTCTGCATTTTAAGTTACAAGGGAAGCTGAGCATAGTTGGCCACACAGTTTCAGATTCAGGATTTCTCTTTTGTACTCTAGGCCTCACAGCCATTTAACAGTTTATCTTCACTGCAGAACTGAGATTTTCTTTAAAAAAATGAATCACTTTTACTACAGCTAACCATGGGAAAATTATATGACAAACCTGTGTCTTGTTGATCCCACATATCTCAGTACATTGTTGACCCTGAAATATAAAGGCAGAAATAAAAGATTTCATTGATTTTCAGTCCTTCCCTAATGATCATGTTAACAGAAAAACCCAGCTACCTTGTTTGTTTTATACAATCTCCAAGCACCTCCGTGCCTCCTCAGGTGCCAAACCCAGCACTTATTAACACCCTGTTCCCCCGGGCTCCTTGTGGAACACTTGGTTGCTGCTGCTAGTGACTTTCAGGCATAACTGCACAAAATTAAAAAACAAGCGTGTTAAAAAAAAAAAAGCATGCCAAATTAACATGCGAACAAACAACAGGGGCCACTCAACTGATTATATTTTCACTGTCATGTTGTATTAATTAAAGCTTCCCATCCCTTAATTAAAACGAAGCAGCCAGAGAAACTCCACCATGTTATGCAGGGTGGCTGAATCAAAGCGTTGGTCTGAGGGGTTTACAATTATGCCACCAGGTAGTACCCAGGGCTTTGAGTGAAGAGATCATCCTGATCAATGGCATTCAGAGCTTGGATCCAAATTTCCACCAAGTATAGGCTTGTGACCCAAGGTTTTGTTCTGGCCCCATCTTTAATTAGGACCTGCTTTGGCTTTCCCTAACTCAGCTGCAATACTTGGCATGGACCTCCTGCATATTTAGATGACAGCTAATGAGGATTTTTATTAAACTTGAGCCTCAGCTGGGTGGGAAAAGGGAACAGCCTTTTAGCATCAGATGGAAAAGACTTTTGCCGCTGGAATATTTCTCAGCACGGAGCAAGGAACTGGGGGAGGAGATGGCAATAGGAATGCTGTCAGTGTTGCCACTAATGGGGCCTGCCTGGGGCACATTGTTCAGTATCCCTTGGAAGGTGACCTTGACTGCTAACATTTACATTTTTGCAGCCATTTGGCATATTTGATTGTGTCTACAGCAAAAAACCACACAATTCTCTGAGAGACATGTAGCTCAGATCAATGTCTTCAACGCCACTGTCCCCTCTTGTCCTGCCATTCTCTGGTGTTTGCTATTTAGTCTGAAAGTGCAGGCTACAAGAACACCACTGTGCTGCCCCTTCTTATTAATGTGGGGAATCGATTCCATCAAGTGCCGTCTGTACAGGCTGACTCAAGGTACAATCTGCAAATTAAAGGCCTTTTCAAAACAATCAAGTAATTGAAATTGGTAAGAAAAGTGCTTGTTGTCCAGTGAACCAAACAGCTGGCCATTATTATTTGCCTTCGGTGTGATTTATCAGGCTTGGACATGTGGGAGAGACTGTAGGTGTCTGCCAGAGGTATTGCTGGGTCAGATCCCAGAAAGCTTTGTGACTGCAGCTCCTGTCATTTCCTTACCCCGCAGGATCTGTCTTGCAGAAGGTGGAGATTTGACAATAACTCCCAGTCCTTTCTGCCACATGTTTCAGAAGCTCAGCAGATGGCTGTGTGCTCCTACCACCTGGCCAAAGGGTGCTGTCGCCCTTCCAAACACATGGCATTAGCACCTCTGAGGGACAGGCCAACCCACTGATGCTGATGTGCTTTAATTCATGATATCAGGATGGCTAAGAGCACACATGGGGCTAGATAGGATGGCTTACCAGATGGGTGGTAATTTGTTAAGCTGCAAAAGCTTTCAATTGAGTAATCATAAGCTAAGGTCTTCAGCCAACATAAGAGTCATCTGGTTTGTCTTTGAAATAGTTGTAAAAAAGTAGGAAATTAAAATTTTGGGCCATAATGTGTGCCAATCCTTTTATTTACTTCAAAAATAAGCATCTCCCTCTGCCTTCCCTCTCTGCTGCTGAAAGTTCGATCACTTATCAAAATAGTGCTGCCCTTTGTCCTGGTACATTACTGTAATGCTAAAACATATGTTATATTAAATATTAACCAGCTGCTAATTGGAGCATCATTTGACCAAGGAAAGAGGTGGCTTCATATTGTCAATGGTTATTTTCAGTCTTTTCGGTACTTTGCTCTGCAGTTAGCTTATCCTGGTACTTCATCAGCCTTGATCTTGAGAAGCATTGCATCTTCTCCTGAAATGAGTTTTGTGCTCCCTTTCGCACCCCAGTTTATGTACACTGGGAGTCCCCATTGTGGACAATATTGCCCAGAGTGTGAGCTGATGAATTGAACTCTGGATTTCAAATCAGCTTGCCAATGGTCATCCCAGGTGAACACAGGAAAGTCACTTAATTTACCCTGTGCTTCTGTTTCCCAGGTATGAACTACAGGAGGAAAAACATGGATGTTTAAGCTATTAAGGTTGTCCTCTTACTGCAGGTCATAGGAAGAAACACGCATTGTAAAATCCCGTGCCGGGAAATCTTTGTCAAAATCATTGCATCCAGTTATACTGTTGACAAATTCTTAAATATGAGATTGGTTCATTCAACACACCTGGAGATGATGAGTGGCTTACAGGCTACAATTACAGTGTGAGATGAATAACTGTCTGATTAATTGAACGGCAGTGATTTTTCGGAACAAGATGTGTAACACACCTTCATTTGCATGGCAGGAACCTCAGCCCTTAAAATATTTTCCAGATTCCTGAGCAAAACTGGCTTCTCATGGAGAGCTGCAGCTGGGGCAGTTGCAGGGAGGGACCAGTTGGAAGATCTGCATAGCTTAAGGAATGACAGAAGTCCAGCCTTCTAGGGAAAAGGACAGTGCACACTAGAAACTCTGAACATACTGCAGCCTGGTCATTCTTTATCCTTCCAATAGGGGCCAGATGGAAAAGTTGGCAGTTGAATTAATAATTAACATTCCCCAAGCTTCTTGGATGTGGTCCTGTTTTTACGGCTTCACATATACCAAACTGGGCAATCTCTAGTCTTGCAGACCTGGCCCTATGGCCTATGTTTCTCCAAAATCCTAATGGTACTGGTAAAAACTCTGAGGTTCCAGACCAGAAGTCAATCATTGGCAACTCAGGGTTGGAAAGAAACTCTCTCAATAAACAGTTTTTCCCCAGACTGGGAGCTCTCCTTGAAGCACTAGGTACCTGTGTTACCAAGATAACTGAGTGGGGTGGATGAGGCTTCTCTGTCCCTGTGCTCTTCAACACCTTTGTAAATGTCTTGGATGCAGGACTGGAAGGAATACTAAGCAAGTTCACAGATGGTACAAAACTGGGAGGAGCTGTTGACTCCCTCAAAGGCCAGGAGGCCTTGCAGAGATAAATTAGAGGACTGGGCAATCACAAACCACATGAAGTTCAACAAGGGAAAGTGCCGGACTCTGTACCTGGGGTGGGGCAACCCTGGATGTACGGACAGAGTGGGGAATGAGATACTGGAAAGCAGTGCCATGGAAAGGGACTTTGCACTCCTGGTCAAGGGAAAGTTGACCATGAGTCCGCAGTGCCCTGGCAGCCAGGAGGGCCAGCCCTGTCCTGGGGGGCATCAGGCACAGCATCGCCAGCCAGGCCAGGGAGGGGATTGTCCTGCTCTGCTCTGCACTGGGGCGGCCTCATCTCAAGTGCTGGGGGCAGTTTTGGGCATCACAATGTAAGAAAGACATTAAACTGTTAGAGAGTTCCCAAAGTAGAGCTACACAGATGGTGAAGGGACTGGAGGGGAAGCTGTATGAGGAGCAGCTGAGGTCACTTGGTCTACTCACCCTGGAGAAGAGGAGACTGAGGGGAGACCCTGTTGCAGTTACAACTTCATCATGAGGGGAAGAGGAGGAGCAGGCACTGATCTCTTCTCTGTGGTGACCAGTGACAGGACCCAAGGGAATGGCCTGAAGCTGTGTCAGGGGAGGTTTAGGCTGGATATTAGGAAAAGGTTCTTCACCCAGAGAGTGGTTGGGCGCTGAACAGGGTCCCCAGGGCAGTGGTCACAGCACCAAGCCTGACAGAGTTCAAGAAGTGCTTGAACAATACTTTCAGGCACAGGGTATCATTCTTGGGGATGGTGCTGTGCAGGGCTTGATGATCTTTGTGGGTCCGTTCCAACCCAGCATATTCTGTGATTTTGTTCGAAGTCCTCTACTTCCTGAATTAAAAAGAACAGGCATAAGATGAGCCTCTTTGTATTCACTTCCCTTCTTGGTGCCCTAAAGAATGGATGAGAGAAGAACTACTGAGGTACCTCTGTTTGGGGCAGGAGCCTGGGCTGACCATCCTGGCCATATAGCAAGGCTTGGCTATCAGCTTCAGAGCTGAGCCAAGGAGAAATGCTGATAGCTGCAGTCAGGAAACAGTGAGGCAGTATGGTCTGAAGAGTTATCCCAAAGTTAGAGTCACTGAGGAGCAACCTAACCCACAGAGCCTGTGTGGCCAGATCCACCATTAGCACAGCCCTGGATTTGCTTACTCAACACAAGCTGTTACAGTAGGGAGACATTAAAGACTAGCCTGGACATTTCAATGTCTAGAAGACTGGTTTTTATCCTGTCTTAAAGAACTCAAAAGTACTGTTCTATTTTGCAAAGAGTTAATTCTCTGTTAAGAAAAATAATGCGTAAAAAAAATATTTTCATTGTTCAGGCCCCAGGTTTTTGAAATGCTTCAGTGGGCTACTGGGAAATCTCTTTAGGACAGAGTCTGGCTGAGCTGTCAGACTGACTGCTAGAGGCACAGCCGAGTTTCAAATGGACAAGCAGTGTGCGTGCGAGACACATCCCAGAAAAGGAAGATGTTTGACAAGTGAAGTGTTTTTATTTTATGATGGAGAACGAGCAGGAACATCAGACAGGTAAATCGGCCTGCCAAGCATGAGAGTTCCTGACTGACAGGCTCATCACCAGCCCTGCCTGCTCAAGAGGATCCAGCATTCATTCTACTGAAAAGCAACTGTTTAAATTGTTATTTGCTGACTTTTCGTTACTGATTATAATTGCCATGTGCAGGTTCAGAAGAGCAAAGGGAAGTCTTTGCTTTGCAGGCAGGGGAGAATGGGAAGGGATTCTTCTCAGAAATGAAGGAAGCTGGAGCAAATGAAAAAAAGCCTGCCAGTGGTCAGAATAAAAACCAAACAGTCTGAGGCAGAGAAGCAGGACCAACACTGATGTTTATAAAATTTTAGTCATTAAAATCACAAAATACCAATTAGAATATATGTCAAGTATTGACTCCTACTAACATGCTCTAGCAATGCAAGCATCTTTATATTAGAAATTTTGAAAACATAGCACTGTAATTTGAGATTTACTACCATGTTACCATACAAACATGTCTAATTAAGCATTTTGCTGAGTGCTATGATAAAGATGTCCAAATAAACAAACAGACTAGAAGGAGAGCATGAGGACATTGGATAGTGTGACATAAATTGTTTACCCACCTGAATGTGAAATGCCTTCTTTAGTCACAGGTGCCAAGGCCACTAGTGAATGTGTCCTTTCATCTCTGAATGGGTGAAGAAAAAACCTTGCAGTACAACATCATGTATTTTGTATGGACTGTATTCAGCAAAGTGTTTAAACATGTGCTTTAATCTATTACTATTCAGCAGTTAAGTACTTGTATTAAAATCCAGGAGAAAAGATGCACTGAATCAGACACTATACACTGAAAATTTTAAAGTAAAACTATTTTGGCAATACTTGCAAACACTTTTAAAACTTTATTGGGACCATTTTGAGATCTCTGTACTTCTCAAGCTTTGGTTACTGTAAGGTGAACTGTACACAGTTCAGAAGGAAAAAAAAAGATTAAACTTAATTAATCCAAAGTGATTTAGAAAATGTCCAGAATAACTTTCCTGTACATAGGAAAAGGTCTCAGTTTTGAAGTCTGCTATTTGGAGAATATTGAGGGCTAAAGACAAAAGCTAAATATCTTGGCAGAAGTCTTTGATGTTCCCCTTTCCACCACTGTTATAAAGTTCACATTTCTAATCAGTAAAATTATAAGGTATTTGATCCCCAAGCAAGGCTTGGCACAAAACCGAGCCCTGCATGCAGCCAGTGAAAACAGAATAACCCCAGGGGTGAGAGCAGGGAGGATCTTTGCAAAGAAATAAATAGGCAGGATATCCAAAATGGCAGCAGCTGGAAGCTGCTCCGAGGTGGGATGTCAGGATGAACCCCCTGGGAGATGCGATACCGCACACAGGGCAGGGGAGGAGGTCAAATGTGCAAGGCCCTGTAATTTGTCAGACGGCTAACACCATCATTACCTGTGTGTGTGTGCACGGAGCATGCTTGCCGATAAATTACACTCACAAATTTCCAGGCTAAATGTCCTCTTATTGGCAGCATAGAGCACTGCACCCCCCCATTAGGAGATACTGTTTTATAATGGGCAATAAAAGTTAGCTCTCACAGCATGAGGCTGAAAAAGAGTCACTGCTGAAATTAGCAAAAATGTAAATAGTTTGGATTTTTCTGCATATTACGTATTTTTCCTTTTTCTGACATCACTTGGAGGAAGACCATAGGAAGAAGTGTGGGCTTGAAAATGGGCATAGAAGTGGAGAAGGGGCCTGAGGGTGGAGCAAGGGAGAAGAAAAGGTCCCTTGTTACTATCGTTACCCAGTATCAGGCACACCAGCCTCAAACAGTGGGCATCACTGGCAGGAGCCAGCAACTTAGCGACGTCAGTGGAAGAAAGGAGGTGATAGGACACAGAAAAGGGAAAATTAGTCTTCCTGTTCCCAGTGGAGACAGGATAAGGCCTGTAAGGAAGGAAAACCAGCAGCCACTTCCATAAGGTGACTGCAGGAAGGAGATCTGTCCCATCACCCTGCTGGGTCCAAGAGCAGCATGTGACTTATCACAGTTGTATTGCCCTGGCTTTCCCACAGCCACCTCAGGCTCAAGATGAAGGCTCTCTTTTGTAGCTGACAGCTGCCACTCCCAACCAAGGGAACCAAAGAATTGCAGAAGATGCCACTTGTCCAAATTAGATAAAGCCACAAGCCTTGGCAGTGGCACTGTCACCCCTTATGCATGCACGCTGTTGTGCCTCAGTCACAGTGAGCCTGCCCAGAGCGGGAATAGGAGAGGGTGGCAAACACAGCAAAAATACCAACACTGAAATTTAAATATATTTAAATTTTCCTACATAAGCTGCATGTAGTGCTTTCCTAAGAGACCACTACTCCTGTTTCTCTAGATCTCTGCCTTGTTACTCCCAGAATGGCCATCTCTTTATATCCTCTTGAAAAACATCAGCTGCTGCACTGGTACCTCCTCTGATAATCAATGAGGAGAGCTGGCATTGAGATGACAGAGAACAACTGCAAGGTAATGTACACTGAGAGACACCATTTGAACTACCCAATATGCATTGCTGGCTTCTGAATCAACTGTAACCATTTAGAAAAAAAAAGGTCCAGGCAGCTCACTGAAAACTTTTCTGTTTTATGCTGGTCATTGTCTCAGACTCTGTGGGGGAGAATTTTTAGTATTATTCTTGTGCCATTATATAAATTGAAGACCTTTGTTCCATTCTGGTTATTCCAGATCGAAAAAGTGATATGGTAAAAATAACAGGGGCCTGGGGACAGGTGACAAAGAGGATTAGAGGGATGGAAAAGCCAGTGTGTAGAAGAGATTGAGATGTAGGATTTGTCACAGTTCCAGGGTTAGCTGCTCCTCTGACCCCTTTCTAGTATAGAGGCATGCTCTGCTTCTTCAGGCCCCTGTGGGAGTCTGTCTATCTGTGTGTCCTTTCCCTGCTAACAGCTCCCTGACAGCTTAGTGAACATGTCTTTCAAGGAACTTGCTTTTTAATGTCCGGCAGTCCTTGGATCTTTTGACTCCTGGCCTTGGCAAAAGAAATCTATAGCTGGGCTCTGGAAATAGCATCCTCCCAACTCTGGCTGTTTTGTCATGACCCCTGCCATGCTAATTGCTAATCTGGAGGCACTGTGCAGCCTTCCAGCTAGTTCCCTGCTATTAAACTAAGCCAGTGTTTACATAGAGTAGTCTCCACTGCCGCTCCATCACATACCTTATTCTTAACGACTTAAAAGCAGCCTGCATCCTCCACACTGTGGTTCAGTGATGGTGACACACACTTGAAGCTTTTTTCCCTTTAAAAATCGGGGTTATGTTTCTCCTTTTCCAGTCAGAGGGAACTTCACCAGACTCCCATGACTTCTCAAATATGATGGACAGTGACTTAGTAGCTTCCTCCACCAGTTCATTTACGACTCATGGATGCGTCTCATCAGGTCGTGAAATGAACCATAAAATCATAGAATGGTTAGTTTTTGACGGGACCTCAAAGATCACCCATTTTCAAACCCTCCTGCCATGGGCAGGGATGCCATTCACTAGATCGAGTTACTCGAGGCCCCATCTACCCTGGCCATCCATTGCAGGGAGGGAGCATCCACAACTTCCCTGGGCAACCTGTACCAGTGCTTCACCACCGTCTGAGTAAAGAATTTTTTCATAACATTTTCCCTACTCTTCCTTTTATCACTGATGTACCTACAGAAGGTTTTCTTGTTGCCCTTGACATCCCCAGCCAGATTCAATTCTATCAGGGTTTTAGCTTTCATAATCTGATACCTGGCTGTTTGGACAATTTCTTCTATTCCTCTCAGGCTACCTGTCCTTGCTTACTATTTTGTGTTTGAGTTTGTTCAGGAGCAAATTTTTCATCCATGCAGACCTCCTGGCATTTTTGTCTGACTTCGTCCTTGTTGGGATGCGTCTCTCCTGAGCTTGGAGGAGGTGGTTCTTGAATATCAACCAGCTCTCTTGGGCCCTTCTTTTCTCCAAGGCTTTGTCACACAGTGCTCTATGAAGCAGATCTCTGAAGAGGCCAAAGTCTGTTCTCTGGAAGTCTGGGGTAATGATAAGTATTAGCAAGGGAAATTGCTTTTCTCTTCCCCACTCAAAGCTGCATGGCGGAGTGAGCATGATGAGGAGAAGCTCACCTGAGCTTCTGGTCCACAGGGAAGGTGGACTTAATACCCCTGAGACACTGAGAGAAAGCCACTAGGCTTGTTTCAAGCAAACTTAAAGAGCTAAATCAACCCACCTAGTGTCTCTTACTTACCAGGATGTTCCAGGTCAGCCTGCTGCCATCAAAGGTAAAGCAAGCACTGAAGTGTGAAGAAGTGATCAGCAATTTTGCCAATATATAAATCTTCTAGTTCTAAATGCCCTGGTCGATGAAAGATTTTGTGCCCTGACTTGATATCAGTTGATCTCTCAACCACCCAAGAGAAAAAAGCAAAGTAGCATGGGTCCACTTTTGGCTCCCAGTTGCTTACACATATCAAACATCAAGCTGATGCCACTGAGGTGTAAGTGACTCTATTCCCAGGAAAGAAACTAAGAAAAAAAATCCAAAAAATCTCCTTGTAGAGGCAGCCAACCCTTGTGAAAAGTTAATGGAGAGAGCTGTTTCTGTTAAAAAATAAAGAACGAGTTGTGCCTTAAAATCTCCTCAACTATGGAAATGTAAAAATCTCCTCATCTTTCATTTTTTGTATTTATAAGCCTGTTTTGCAGAACTGCTCTTCTTTTATACAAACGCTTACCACGGTACATACCCTTCCTTCCTTTGCCATCATAAATTATCTTGTGGATATGCTCTGTTAAGTTACTAACTGTAATTTTGCTATTAATCTTGGCTCTAACTTTTTCTAGATTGTGCCTCTTTGCCAATCCATCTTGGGCAAGAAAGACAGAGCTTTGGTCAGGGCTCTTCTCCCCTCAAGGGAGCACCACTCTGTAAAGTGTCTCTAACAATGCACCTTTTAATGATGCTCCTCTCTGGCTTTTACTGGGCTCATTGCAAGGCTTGTACTCAATTTTCCTGTAATAACTCAACTGCCACCAGTTTGGTGCTCCTGACAGTTACATCCTTTCCAAGACTTTTCTGACTTGCCCCATCTGGAGCAGGGAGATGCAAAGCGACTGCTGTGCTCTGGGGAAGTGATAAGGGCTCACCTCTTCAGTGACCTGGAGTATTTCCACTGGGGATACGATCGGCAGCAGCCAGCAGAAGAGAACGTGAATTAATGCTCCCTGCAGCTCCCTGGGGTGGTGTTATTCACTCGTTTCCCTGCACATCTTTCTGCAGACCTGAGCACAAGAATAGTTTGTGCCATGTTTACCACCTTAACCTCTTCCTTTAGTGGACTGTATCAAAATAGAGTAAAAGAAAATTCATTTCCTATACTAGATGCTCACACAAATAAGAGAACTCTTCAGCTGAGTGAGTTCAGATGGTAAAATAATTGGTGTAACTATACTCAGGATGAATATATGCATGCAGGATGTAGTCAAAACATTTATGCCCTTTACCTCCAAAGCACACAACTCTACCCAATAATCTACAAGAGCATTTTTGCAGGCTCAGCCAGTGGAAAGAACTGATAAAACACTTGAGCGACCCTCATGTATATTTAATCTGGTAGGCAAGGGTGATAGGTGCACATACATACAAACGCCTATGTACCTTCTTCTATTGCTATATAGCACTTTTGATGTATTTTAAAATATTAGAGACCATACAAGCACCTCCCTACCTTGCATGCCAGAATGGGAGGGGCAAGGAGGAGCAGCATGATAAGGCAAAGGCCATTTACGAAAATGTAGTATCTGGGATTCTGTTTTATTTTTACAGGTCAGTACCTGATTTTGGTAAAATGTGTTAGGAGGCTAGCGTCCTCCCACACCCAGATGGGCTCAGGCATGCCTGCTTCAGAGACGAAGGCAATGCCTGCAGGGTAGGATGGAATTTAACAGCAGCCACATCAACAACAGAAACCAGTATTGTGTTGAAAACAGAATAAAGCAAAACAAAACATCCTTCTCTGAACAGCAGGACACAGAAATGTGAGAATATGTCTTCCTGGGAACATTTATCTTCGCTTCGCTTCCCTTCCCTTCCCTTCTCAGTCTAGGAGTCTTGTCCTCACCTTAGAAATTCCAGAATCCACAAGTTTAGCACTAGCAGTCTTTCTCCCCCTCTTTTCCTCTCTCTCCATCACTTTATATAACAATTGATCACCTATATTGCAGGGCATGTTACATCTGGCAGGACGATATTTTATATATTGATAAGGCAGGCAAGACCACATAGATATTCCGCCCCTTCCTGCTTCCTTCAATATGAGCTCTCAAAAAAATCTTGAAAATGGAAGTGGTGGGCTGAGACTGTAAGACCACCGTGGCTGACATAGAAGTGCCGTGACTGACTGAAGTCGGAGTCTCCCTCGCAAGGCCCAGGCACATCCCCCCCCACCCCCACAGCATCCTGCTGAGCAAGGAAGGTAGTCAGCCATAAGTGAAATCTAGGAACTAAATACTTAGGACAGAACATCGTTTTTGCTAGGGACACTGCACTATGATCTTGAGAGTTTGCTGAAAGAAAAAAATTGAGCCTCTTCCCTTGGACATGGTCAGTGGAGGAATGGCCCTGGTGAGACTACCTTCACTGGCCTATTCCCTGGTGACCTTGGCAGCCCAGCATATGCAGAGAAGAGCAATAGTAGTTCCTGACTTGTGAATCATTACGATTCTTCTCAAGTTTGATGAACCTTAGGGCAAAATTTTCCAGTAATAACAGGTGAGTGCATGCAAAGCTGCTAGCCTCCAAAAGTAGGGATGTGGATCCCTCCTACCAAGACTCAGTTGGCAGCTACAGACACAAAGTGTGAATTTTAGGGAAGCGCACCCCAGAAAATCTAGGAAAACTGTAGTGCATTTTCTCATGTTTGAAGAGCTGAAGCCATTGCAAACAGGGATCAAATTGCTTATATGCAATATTCTTACTTAAGGGAGAAAAAAACCTCTCTGACAAAGTAGAGTTGCAATAAATAATTGGTAAAATATATCTACAGCTCGAACAAATTGCAGTCTTCCAGAGGAGGCTGGTGGGTTGCTTTTCCCATCATGCTGTAACCTTCCCTCTCAGTCTGAGACTATTAACTGCTGACAAGGTGTGAGGCCTGATTTAGACTGATCTGATCTGATGGAGTGACCTATTTCTATTACCCGCTCCCTCGCTCCTCCTGCTGCTCACCTCTCTGATGGGCACTCCGGCTTACTCCCACAGCTCTGCTAGCAGCTTTTCTATTTCAGCTCTTGGAAGAGTAACCATAACGATGAGAACTGGACATAGTTTCTCAGCTCACAGGAATTTTTAAAGCCATTTCTCCTGTCTCACACACCTCACAGGAAACTCTTACACAATCCCTTTTCCTTTCTTCACTTAATATTATGACTCCCATTGTAGCAGAAATGCCCCTCAAACATGTAAAACAATCTGGCTGCATGCTAGCCCACCATTTCTTGACACTTTTCCTCCCTTCTCTCCACCTGGTGCCAGCTGAGGGTTGCTTCTCCTGTGGGATCCCCACCCTGGGAACATGGAGGGGCTGTGGGAAGCAGAGTGGGGTGGGGGAGTCTCCACTGTTGACTTGGACTACAGAAGGCTGCACGTATTTGGGTAAGTCTTTTCTAGAGCAACTATGCAGCGTCCTGTCAGACTCTGAACTTGTCCATTTTTGGACTTTTTTTATGACTCACTGTGAGAAACAAGCCAAAAGCTCCAGAATTTTGGGGATTTTGCAAATCTTCTTTTCTTTTCCTTGTGACTAATCTTTTTCTTTTAGTTGTTTGTTGGTGGTTTTTTTGCCTGCATTCTGCAAGCTATTGCCCTTTTCAAACTGCTTGACAGAACACTGCTTCATGACACAATGTCGACAAGCAAAATATTGAATGGTTAAATGCTATTTTCTAAAACAATATGGGACAGCTTACCACGAGGAAATGGACCATGGCCAGAGACACTGGGAGAAAAACCACCACCACCTCAAGTCAGTGCTGGCACTTGATATAACGTTAGGACTTAAGGTTCTAATTGTCTTAAACCAGGATTTTGTGACCTAAGAGATATAATGAAAAGGTTTAGATTTTTTACATCTAGTCTTTATACTAGGACAAGCTGAAAGAGCTTTGAGTTTTGCTATTGATTCTGACCTAAAGTGATATCGATATGAATTTTCAAAGCTGCATGTAGATAAAGAGGGTGCAATGATCAGTTCAGATATAGTCTATTAGTGCTTGTTGAGGCAATTTTGTATTGTATAACATGATAAAAATTGGACAAGACCTTATCTGGTTTCTGTGTTCGAAGCTTTAGCAGGTATGTGCTTTTTATGTTCTCATGTCTAATCAATACATCCTGGTTTTTTGGATGGGTCTCAGAGTCACTGCCTAAGGACTGATGGAGCTTAAATGCTGGGACTTTACAGTGCTGTTTTCCCTTCCATTTCTGTATAATCATTGTCATTCTGGAGAAACAAGGTATTGTATATTGAGGAGCATATTCACAGGCCTTTTGTGTTTGTCTTCATGATGATAACAAAAATACTAGTGGTAGCAATAATACAAGCAGTAATAAAAATATAAATGCATGTCCTGAACAGCACCTTATTGTGTTTGGGCTCTAATCTTTGTAAATGCTGATCATCTTTTGTCTTCCTAGAGCTAGAAGATGCTTTACTGTTTCAAGTTTTTCTGCACAGAAACTCTTCAAGGCTGAGGCATTGTTGGAAGCTAACAACAGTGGCTTTGAAATATATCATTTAAGCTGGAGAGTGACAAACACCCTACCCTACCCCTGGGAGAGTAGCTGTGCTTTCACTTAATGAAGTAGCTGAAGACATCTCTGGTCCTTTTCCCACTTTGAGCCCTAATGCCAGAGGCAAAATGGTGAGCGTTCCTTGCATGTGTGCAAAGATTTCAAGCTCTGTGTCTCTATGCACTTGCAGCTGTTGTCACCTTTCTGGAAAGGTCGTTTTGACTTGCATAGTTATTAAATCCTGCCTCCTTTGTTCTACCCAGATCAATCATAGGCCAACGCATTGATGAAGCAATGCCTGATTCTTTGTAAAATGGAGTATGATGGCAAATATTGTTGATAGCCAAAGGCAATTTAAGCTTGACTGTATTCTGTTTCCTTTCGAGAGCATGGCATGTCTTGGTGGCAGGGTATCTGGGTCTCTGCGACCATTACGCCTGTTAGTACCACGAAGAGCAGCAAAGTAAGAGTACAGCTGTAGAGTTATGATAACAACCTGATTCAGTGGCACCGAACAGAGGCAGACAGAGAAGTGTCACTTAGTGATTTTTGCATGCATGGTAGCAATGAACCTCCATCTACCCCAAAAGATGCCTCAACTTGAAAAGCTCATTTGCTTCATAACCATGGCTGTGTCTTCTGCACTACTTTCTTTACAATACACACTTCAAAAAGGTTCCTGCAAAGAGACCCTGTGTAGCAACTCTGTATGTTATATTCAGAGCATATGCTCAAAGAGAATTCTTATAAACTCTTCTTTGTGTAGCACTTGGATAATGAGAACGCCCAACATTCTAAATATAGGGTGAATGTCACACGCACATGGAAGAATTCATCCATGAGATACATTACAGATTTATGATGCACAACTCATTAGGTTTTGTTATCTGATTCACCAAGTTTTCAATGAAGACAGATTGCCAAACAGGAAAAGAGGCAAATAAAATCCACTCAATTTATTCTGAAGGATCCATTCTTTCCATAGGACATTGTTTTGGGAGAAGTCTGCTTTAAATCAGGGCATATGCAATTGGTTAATGCCACAGTTTGATTTGATGGTACTTGGTTTTCCTTATCAAATGGTATTTCTTTCATCAAAGCAAAGGAAACAGAAACTTGTCCAGAAATTGGAAGCCTTGCTCATTAATCTAATGAGAGCAGCTTTTTCTTCCCATTTCACTTTTGTGCCTGTTGGGGACAAGAAGGCCCCTTGTTTTATCATCGTTGTCCATACAGCTATCCCACACTGCAGAATCCATGATGACTGCATTTTCGAAAGAGTGTCTCCCCAGGGACTGTAATTATTCATCTTTCAGGAGACACAAGATCTATAATACACAAGTGCTGCAGACAAGAACTAGTTTACAGGTTTATCTCATGACTGAAAGTATAATCCATCTTCCCTGGCATGATTTAGGAGGTGCTGCATAAGAAAAGAAAGAAAGTGGGTCAACCCCATTTCAACTTTTATTCCCCTGTTCACATAGGTCTTATTCTTTTAATTTCTCATTGAAGAGAATTAACGCTCGAGTGAGCAGAAGAAATGGGCCCTATTTCCTGTATCCTGCAGCACACCTTGTAGCCATTAGGGTTGTGCCTGCACCAGGTCTGGACTCCCTGCGAGCTTTCTTGCCCCAGCAGTGACCCAGCCTGGCATCTGCTCTGTTATGAGAAAGCAGAACAAGGAAGCCCTGTTTCTGGTGGAGGTAGTGGCTTGGGATCTGGAAATGCTGACAACTTCATGAGGTAAGAATCAAGCTATTAATAGAGAACTTGAGTGTATTAATGGAATTTTCCTAATGTTTACATGGTAGGTCTAAGCCTCTGAACAGAAATTCCAAAATTTCCCGTGTTTCCTCTAATGAATGATACCTCAAGACACTTTCTTGTGTCTCATCCTTCCTCTTTTGCCAACAAGTCAGTCATTTTCCACTATCACCACAGAACAGCCCTGTAGCTATCCCTACAACTCCTTTCTCAGGAAAGTTTATTCTGAAGATGGGACTTCAGGCAGTTTAAGCTTCTTGGAATGCAATCTAGCCTCTAAAGACACTGAAGACACAAGACTGCTGTATGTTCATGCATCTGTTTGGAAGTCCAGGTTGGGTGGTCAAAAGAAAATGTGAATGGACATGGCTCCAAACTGAGAATTCGTATGCAGAATAACACGTTGTGAGTGACCATGTTGCCTCCTTAGAACTTACTTTTTCACCTTCATCACCACCTATTTCTAATTTCCATGTATGCTAAAATCCCCATTGGAAACAACCCATTCCTCTGTGTTTGTTCTCCCCACACCCTACAATAACCATCTGTTATTTCTAAAGGATAAACATAGCTTGTCTTTTTCATTGCGACATAAAATATTACCCAATAACCCTAAAATATTTGCATTTTCTATAAAAATCTTGGCCAAATCTACTTTCTGTGGTCTTCCACACAGCCTTGCCTGCTCAGAGGGCAGCAAGTACTAAAAAACCTACTAAAGGATTGTTAACAGAGAGAGCACAGGGTACATGTAGCACTGGGTACATTAGGAAGCAGGCATCAGTCCTGGGTGCTCACATTGCAAAGTATTTCAAATACCAGAGTAAGACAGGAACAGCTAAACTGTGCTCCAGACATCTAAATTTAAGGATTTACGTTTCTTCTGATGCAGCAGATGACATTATCGATTCTGAAAGCAACAGAAGGAGCGTACCGCTCTGCCTTGCTTTTGCTATTAGAGATTAACTCAGCTCTGCTGGGTCTTTGCAGATGAAAAAACCCAAAAAACTCTTAACAAACCAGTTCAAAATTCAGCAGTGGTCTTAAATGCCCTAATTCTAACCACCTCAATTTTACCTGCAGTTTTTAAATACCTCTCAAATATACTAAGATGGGTGGAAACCCTAAATCTAGGGTTCTTTGAACATATAAATCCATATATCATTGTCGCTCCTTGAGGTTGTCTCTGATTTTGTTAGGCAGAATTACTGATTTTAGTAAGGAGCCATCCTTTGAAATCAATATCATGGTCTCGGCAATATTTAGGAAAAACATCCTCATCTCTAATATTTATACTCATTTGGCTATGACCATCTGAAGTGAACTAAGTTAAAAATAAGTCTTATTTATTTTTTACCATTTCTCATCAGAGAGTGAGCTGGCTGATTTATATGATCATTGGTATCATCACAGTGTCTAGGAGAACTTGCTTACAACTACTTTAAATTTCCTGGCTCATGTGGACTTCTGTGCAGACACTGGAAGGCTGCAGATCCTGCAAGAAAACAATTATAGGCAAAAAACCCCCACAATAAATTATTTAGATGGTTTTCATAAGTCTCAAGTCTTGCAACACAAAGAAATAACCCACAACTAAATGAAATTTTGGCCTTCACCTACTCAGACCATGTCCATTAAATAATACAGGTCCTCCAAAATCTTACTCATTTATTTATTGCAAAAGCATTTTAGGTTTTCAGCTCACCTTCACTTTCATGCAATTTTAGGATGGTAAACTGCAGCAGGAATTGATTTGTCTTGACTTTGCTAATTCTCTGTACCTGCCTCCCATGTTACTATAGTTTCTCCCTGGCACCTGCCCTTCTGTGACATTTTTCTGGGAAGCTGACCACTGTGCTTCAATTTATTAAGCCCTCCACATGAAGATATCAATTGCCTCCAGGCAACAGGAGCATTCATTATATGTCTTTGGGGGACAGGCATTTTCAAGAAAATTTACTGAGCGAGGGACGCCACTTGCTGTTAGCTCTTTAGAAAGGAGGACACTATCACCCTTTCTTTCATCAAAATTATTCAAAGGCAGAAATACTGGCATTTCTGTCAAAATGGTCGTTCACCAAGAGGTGAAGAGGCAGTTTTAGAAATTACATGTACAACAGTTCTGGCCCGGTTTTTCAGAGCAAAAAAGGTCTCTTAAAGGGGAAAAGCACATATACATGACTCTGTGCCTCTGATACTTTGTGGGTTTGGCTGTGAGATTTGCTTGAAGCCCAGACTCCCAGACCCCAGGGGCATGCTCACTGGTTTCTACGTTCTATCATTTGTTTGCATAAAGGAAAACAGCACACTTAGGCTTAGCAATGATTTTAAAGAACTGGGGTGTTTGGGATATTATTAGAGGACTGGACACTAATTCATAGATGAGTGTGCTCTTAATGCAAATCTGTTAGTGCCAAGAGGATCCAATCATTTCAGGGCTCAAAAAATGCATTCAGATTACTGTAAATTATAAAACATAATTTTTAAAAGAATATACATAGTAAAATTGACCCTAACAGGACACTTCCATTTCTGGGCACCAGGACACAGAACAAGGAATTGATGAGCAGAAAGGAGACAGAAGGTCAGTAACAAGACAAAATGATGTGACACTGCATCTGGAGAATTTGTATTCCAGATTTGGAGTCATATAAAGGCTTAAATATAAAGAGAGAAAGCTGAGACAGAAAATGCCCTGGCAGACATTAACTTGTGAAGCCACGAGACTGCTTGTGCCAACACTCCAGGACCCACTCCTTTAGAACCCTTTAAACACAAAACTTACCTCACAGCTGCCTCCATTGTCCCCTTACTGCCCTGATGTCTTCTGAGAACATCCCCAGGATGTCAGGCAAAGATCTTGTCTGTGCAGAGTGTTGGTCAGCTGCTGGTTTCCCCACTCCTGTGCAGCTTGCAATCAAATTTAAAGAGAAATCAAGGTTGTTATAATGAACGATATTGGGGAGACAACAAAGGTAAATTGTAGCAAACCCATGCTTTTAGTGCCCAATGCCAAAAGTTTCTTCCCATAGCATGTTCCTACAGCACTGAGCAGGATGGTGCCTGGGATGAGGACAGGATATTCTGCTAAGGAGGCTGTGATAGTGAGCAGCAGCAAAGAGGGGCTTGTCCTGAATGTCAAGTGAGGTGAAACCCCTGGAGAAGCAACAGGAAGGAAACTTTGTTTCTTCTTGGCAGCAATGCAGCGTGGCAGAGACCATGAGCACAGAGTGGGCAGCCCCCCAGGGCAGATGAAGAAATATCTGGGTGGACAACGAGGACTGCCTGTAGCAGGAAGCAAATGTTTGCGCTTGTAGAAGAAAGGAGACTTTCCTCAGAATCCAGAGAGGACCATAAGGAATTCACAGATCTTGAGAAAAAAAAATGAAAATTGCTGGACAGAGTGAAAAGTGAGGAAACTTCTATTAACCAATTTTGCTTTCAAGCCTTTTATTTTAATTTGTCTCACCCATCAGTATCTTGGTTTGTTCCGCTGCTCTTTTCTTGTTGTGGTTCAATTTGTTTCAGGGGGTTATTTTATTTGTTTGTGCACATCTGTGTAATAAAGCATGGCTTTGGATCTTGGATACCTTTCTTCTCTATTAATATGCTTGCTTAAAAGAAAATGGGAGGTGGGTCCTTCTGAAAGTGTCAGCTATTTTGTTGGGCCAACACAATGATACAACTGATGCAACCAAAAACAAAGCCAAACCAAACCGACTTCTCAAGGCCATACATCAAAGAGCACATAGTAACAGATGAGTAAAGCTTTTCAGCAACTTGGCACCATGAGTTAACCCAGTAATATACCAAATCTAGAAATACCCACCATTTCACAGGCTGTTGGATCTGCTTTAAACAGCAGATAACTGGGAAAAAAAGTAAGATGGGATGAGGTGTCCACTCATGCATTCTTGGAGGGGATTAGGCCATGGGTATTAAGTCAAAGGCCATACGTGTAATGGTACAGTGAAAGTGATTTTTTAAGACAAAATATGGGCTTAGATACCTTGCTGACCACCCATTTGTGGTTAAGTGAAAGGACATACATCACTGGAAAATATTAATAGCTAGTCTTCAGGGAAAAACAGTGGAATACAGTCAGCATTAATCACATCCCTGACTCTATCTCAGGAGCCAAGAAGAGGTCATTTTTTTTCCATCAGGAACATCTTGGTACTTAAAAGAAAAAATGCATTCACACTTAAAGGTTTCTGTGGTGTAACCATAGAGATGTGTTAATGTAATAATCACACACAACCATGTAGGGGCTTGTGCTGTTTTGTGCAAAGGGGGTTAGCAAAGTCAAACCTTTCTCTACACAAATGCACCCTTTTATAAGTAAAGATAAGGAAATATGTAAGCTTTACAAAAGCAAAGGTTTTATTAAAATTTAGCAAACTTCGTTCCCCTAATTATTTTCTTTGTGGTCTAAAATTGTGACAGAATCTCCACATGGTGCAAATCAGTGCACCCAGGGTAGCTCTGGGGATTTGCTCCTGCTAAGAAACCAGTCCATCACTTCCTCAAGGCTCTGACATTTTGAGGACCGTGTTACTACACAGAACAGCAGTTCTGAAATGCCAGAGCAATCCCACTTTATCACCACATGATCCTGCTGAGTAAAATAACAAAGCTCAGTTTCTCCATGCAGTGTACATTTCACCATGCAAGTTTATTATTCTGCAATGACAGTTTTCTTCCTCCTCTAATTTCGCCGGGAATTACTATGGGCCTGCATACCCCTCAGGTGATACCGGCTCAGCACACTGACTTGTTACAGCTTCCGGACAGAATCAAAATTCATTACACTAATCAGGTTCTTTGATAATTCTGTAGAGTACTGCTCTCAGGTGTGGTGTGGCACCACAAATACAAATATTCTTAGTGTCCAGTAGCTTTAAAATCTGGTGGGATATCTTAATGGACAGTTCATCATCTCTGCTGATGTGTGCACACGTACCGTTAACATTATACTGAGCCATACTGAGCAGGCATAGCACAACCCACCAGACTGTGCTGTTTTCCCTGTTTGTAAGAAGTGAGCCCACCTCTGTGGGAATCCATCCCCAGCACAGAACAGAGACATCTGGTAGTTAATAGCAAAGCCACAAATCATCTCTAAACTCGCCTAAACAAAGCCACAGATTATCTAATTTATTGCTGGTGACAGTCCTACTTCGAGCTGCTGTAGGTAGCCCTAGCAGCCCTCTAGCAGTTAACAGGAAAAAAAAATTCCTACTGGACTTGAAATGAATCGAGGGTATTTGGGGAGAGGGGTGGGAGGAGCTTAAGATTTTAAAAATTACACAAACATTTCCAGTTTGACCAGGAATTTGTCCCCTCTAATATTGAAAACATGTTTCATTTTCAACTTGCTGATGCATTCAAAAGCATTGTTTCTCTAAAAAGTGAGAAGATAATTGCCTGCCTGAGAATGAAACTGTATTGTGATACCTTTAGCTGGTTTCCATTCTGCATATCCACAATACTCCTCTGAGTTTGTGATTGCTGATGTACGCGATGTACTGTAACGAAATGTTTTCTTGTTTTGTTGCTACTGAAAGGGTTGTTAGCTGTTTCTTTCCTGAACTGTGGCACCACAATATACATATTGTACTCACTGGCAGGCAATTCTCTGACTGCTTCCATCTTCCATCTTACTACTGGCAGAACTGTATTTCAGCACTGCACAGACATGCACTTGATGGGTACTGAGCTCTACATCTGGACCTGTCCAGCAAAGGGCAGCAAGGCTCGTGAGAGGTCTAAGAAACATGTCTTTTGAGGAACAGCTGAGGGAGCTGGGGTTGTTTAGTTTCAAGTAGAAGAGGCTCAGGGGGATGTCACTGCCCTCTGCAGCTCCCTGAAAGAAGGTTTTTGGGGCTGGTCTCTTCTGCTGTGCCTGCAGTGACAGGACTAGAGGGAATGGCCTTGAACTGAGACAGGAGACGTTCAGATTAGACATTAGAAAAATATTTTTCACTGTTAGGGTGGTCAGGCATTGGAATAGGTTGCCCAGGGTGGTGGTGGAGTCACCATTGCTGGAGGTGTTTGAGAGGCATCTGGATCTGGCACTGGGAAATGTGGTTTAGGGGTTACAGCAGCAGTGCCGGGTGGACGGTTGGACCAGACGATCCTAAAGGTCTCTGCCAGCCTTGATGATTCTATGATTCTATGTATGCAAGACTGCACTTCTACGTGGTTCCAACTTGCTTGCCCTGGCAGTTGCTGCAACATGGCTCTGAAGCTTGCTTGCTCGCCCATAAGGATTGCGGAATGAGGAAAATGTGGACAATTTTCCAGAGACCAAGAACATACCCTACACAGGGGTGTGCCCAGTTAATCCTCTAACCCATATTACTATGTCCCCTCCAGAAACTTTATTTAACAAAAGTAGCTGTCATAAAAGGTAGGGAACAGTCAGAGCTCTGACTGAGCTGCAGCTGAACATGCTCCCAGCAGTTAGGAGCAATAAGGAAAATCCTCGAGTGCTCAAGCAGGGAATTAATTATTTCCAAGCTGTATTTTCACAAAGGTGTTTGGGCTCCTGATAGTGGCACCTGAAGGACTGAAAAACAGAGAACTTGCTTCAAACATAGACATATTTGGGAACTTTGTACAGTCACATTGTTTCAAGACAACTGTTTGACAAATGAGAGCATGGTGAGCGCTAAACAAAGGTGATCTGTTCAAATAATGTCACAGCCTGAAAGAAAATACCACTATCAGAACTAGTCAAGTGTGCGTCCATCACGACTAATAGCTGGTGTCAGTCCCCCCTGAGTGACAAGCCCTGTGCTCTGGGGCAGGCAGAGCAGAGCACTGGCCCAGCAGGGCTGTGGTGGCAGCACACCAGCTGGGACCCTCCAGCTGGCTGGGGGCTGCGGCGGCCCCAGGGCTGCGCACCGGGAGCCACAGGAGCAGGGCTGGGCCGCTCACAGTGCCGGTCAGGAGGTGGATAAAGCATCCTGCAAAATATAGGTCACAAGCCAACGCTAAACTAACATCAGGAACCAGTTCATTTACTGCTTGACAGCTGTAATGGGTGGGGTTGGGGAAAAATGAATCTACGGGTCCCTGAAGAACTCGCACTGCTGCTGTCCACAACAGCATGGATGGTATCAACAAACATACTAGTATTGATGGCACTGCAACTCTGCTGATTTTCGTTTAAAACCCCCAAAATTATCAATCAAACAAACAAAACCAAAGGTAAAACCTTAGCTAAAAAAGGTCCAGTGGAGAACCGAGAATTTCTCTCCTTTTCTTGGTTTAAACCATGCCCAGTTCAAGTTATGTGAACCCATGTACCTTGAATCGGTAAGGGCTTTGTTGTGGTTACCAGGAAAATAGGAAGAAATTACTGTGCTGGTGATTCCTTTTTCAATTATGAAATAAAGGGTAAATGACTATAAAATATGAGTGACTTGTACAGAGAATATGTGATATCTTTTCTCCTTGTCCTGACTACTGCCCCTGTAATCATATAAGTAATTGAGAAGAGACTGCACCAGCCTTTATAATTCCCCTTCAAGGCACTTAGAAAAGATGGGAATTCTATTTCATTTGCAGACAAACTTTGCAATTCTGAAGTTTCCTATCCCAGAAAATCAGATTTATGAGGTAAAACAACCATAGGGGGAATGTGAGTCTGATGGAGGAAGAAGGCTGATTAGGTTACTGGAGTGTCCACAGTAATAATCATGTTTAAACTGGAACTGGAACATGGCAATGCCCTGAACAGGCTTCCTTGATCAGACCCTCTAGAAAGAAAGTGGAAGGAAGGGCAAAAGGTGACTCCAAAGAAGGAACATGGTAGAAATAGTGTAGAGCAAGGAATATGGGAAGAAAATGCTGCACCAAAAAGCCAGCAATGAGCTGCATGTTTTCCCACATATCAGGGATTTGTCAGTCCAGCTCATGGTTTGTTCTTAACACCCTTCTTAACTGCACAGGGTGCCTGTTCAGTGTAATACAAAACGAGATGTGTTTCTGTATTTTAGGTGAGTTTTTTAAGTTCAAACCACCTTTAAAGTGCATTAGCAATCCTGTAACAGCTGACAAAGAGGAAAGGCTGGGTACAGTTCTTCCTCCCCAATACACCCAGTCTTCTGTGCCACAATCTCTGCCCCCAAAAAAGACAGGGTAAGAAAGAGGCATTCTAATCTTTACAGATCATTCACTTCAATGGCTTTGGATTGCTTGAGCCCGCCACTTTTGTATTCTAAAGAAACCAAGAGAAAGCTCGTGAAGATCAGAGGCAGCTGAATGTCTTTATGTATAAAATAACTTGAAAGGTAGGGCTTAGCCCAGCAAAAGAGAGGAAAATTCACAGTTCACCTACTCTATCCAGTCAGAGATTTGTAATTTTGACACTTGTGATAAAACTAAAAGAAAAAATGTTAAAATTACATGGGGAAGGGAGGAGGGTCATGAGTCTAAACTAAAAGCCTGAAAAAAGTAATTTCAGGACTTCAATTGTCTCTACAGATTTCCTCTAAAGACTGACAGCATGTGGCACTATCTTACTCTAATTTTCTCCAAAGGGAAAATGTGACACTGTATTAACATTGAATTAAGCAGAGGAGCCAAATGTATCTGTATGCACAACATATCTGTATCTCCCTGTCTCAGAAAACTTTCCACCCCAACTGAGCACCAGCTGGAAGAGAAATTCTTGCAATGGAGCCCTTTCTGTTTAATCCCTTAATCTTCTCAACAGTAGGGATTCTCTCTTAAACCCGACTGGAAAGTAACATCTGCACTGTTGAAAGAGAGAAAGCACCAGAAGGCAAGCCACGGAGGTCTCAGCTCCCTCTCTCCCACTCAGTAGTTTTCTCTTGAACATGCCTGTTTAAGGACACTTTACATTTAATGGCAATGGCACAGCTCAGGCAGAACCCCAGAGGCTGAAATATTTTCTATTTCTTAGCAGTTATGGCTCCCCATTCTTATGCTGTGGCAAGGGCAGGAGAACTTTAAATGACAAGGAGACCACAGAGATGGATTAACCTGCAGAGAGGGATTAACCTGTGAGTGTTGTTATGCCCTGAAAGTTACTACCTTTCCTCCCTTCAAACATCCCTTCTTATTATTCATGGTTAGCATTTTGACAGCTTAGACCACAGTGATGTTCCTGTCTGTAACACGTCCTGACTGTCAGTCCTGTGGCTTTATTATGGGTTTCAATGTCTCTCCTAGATTTGAGGTTAAGCGACACAGTAGCACAGATTAGTTGAGGGGCTGCCTCCCAAATGCTAGGTCCCAATTTCATGGGTCTCCTGGTTAACCCAGCCTTACAAAATCCCGTGAAAAGTCAAGCACAGCACTCACAATCTGGCTATGTCTTCTTACAATCTAATAGAAAGGGGAAAACATCCCTCTCTAATTAGAGTATGTATTAATGTATAGAACTCCCATGTATTAATGTCTTCAAAATCTCAAACCACTCTGAACTCAGGTGACCAGATGGGTCGCTGATGTCACTCACTTCGTTCTGTTCTCTCTTTGTCTTGTTTCCTCTCTGCCCCTTTCCCCTCCTTTTTAAATTCTCACAACGCTGCAGTACAAGTATTTGTTGCAGAAAGGAGAGGTGATGGTAGCTAGCCTTATGCTATTAGACTGGCCTGTTTCTGAAAGAGCACTCACAGCCAATTAAAGCAAACTTTTTACCAATGGCCAAGAAAATTTTCACAGAAATTCTTCACGCTTACTTTTTTAGAAACCCCTCAACTTAATAATAGTAATAACTTGCTCTGGAGAACAGAGCCTGAACCATGCCATATCTTAGGTTAAAAGCTACTTTTTGGAAGAAATACTGAGTTGTGAGTCCAAATCAGGCATATGCTGAAAAAGGCAAGGATGCAGTGATAAGAATGCACCTCTTCGGTTTTCCATCTGAAGTCTGTAATTTATCATAGGTTGTATTGAACATTCTGTGACTTCTGGTGAGGATTAAACATAAAGAATGCTCTAGTTTAGCTTTCTGGGCTTAGAATCTGTGACTTGTTTTATGGTTGCAGAAAAATTGGTGTGCAGGCCCAGAGCGTCCTTCAGTCTCAGCTGGAAGCTTCTGGCTCCTCACCAGGAACCAGTGAGTTACTGAGCTGTGACACCACAGAAAAGGTCCCCAGGTGAGACATTTAGATGGCACTGCAGTGGTGGTCCAGAAAGATATTCAAGGGACTGGGGACCTAAGTTTACAAGCAGCTCTGAAGCCCTGTGGGCATATGTGGGGCATCGTGGCTGTGGGTATTCTCTTTATTCAAGTGATGCTGATAATAGCAAACACCTTTCTGGTTGTGTGTGTCCAAAACAGACCAGAGACCTGAGGCAGACCTTCTGATCTCCTCTCTCTTCCAGCTGGATCCATGACACAGGTGACACGAGAGTATCCCAGATTCTCACAGAATCAGGTCTTAATAAAACATATAACTAATAACTTATAGATAGGTAAATTATTTCAGTGGGGAAAGTTTAGGTAGAGTGACTGAAAAAGATGAACTAGAAAGTCTGATAAACAACCTTCCTTCTATCCACTGGGTCCTGGAAGGGTAGGCACATTCCTCCAGTCCTTGTTCAACTTTCAGTGCCTTCCTGAGCCAAAAATACCCCACTAAGGCTTGGCAGTAAGCCTGCCTCCGTGTCAGACCTCCTTCTCCTCTCGCATGCTTCTCAGTCTGTTCCTTGCTTGTCGCCCCTTTTGCCCACTGCCCACCCCACCCTTAATTTGGGAAAGCTGTACCATGCCCACCTTTTCTTAGGAAAAAAGAAATCATCCTCCCTTCACTTCCTCCCCCAAGGTTTTGGCTTGACCCAGAAGGCAGCAGGGAGGACCTTCTTTCTCTCATAACCTCTGCAATATGATGTACGATACACAATAGTGGGCCACAAATAAATTAGAGAAGGAATACTTATGTTCCAAGGTTGTGGTATACTCTGCTGGTTTTATGTCTGCAATGTTTCTGGTGGGGCCCTTTAGAAAGCCAGAGTTAATGCAATGGTCTGTAAGTAACAGAGTGCAATTAGTGAAGGCTCCTGGAAGCATGCAAAGCAGGAAAATCAATCTTTGCAAACCCTGGCCTTAGCCTGGAAAGAAGTGGTTTGTGATCATGGTGCTTTTTGACCGGTCAGCATCATGGCAGTATATTACAAACGCTGTTGCTGCTCCTCCCTGGAGCTGCACTGGAAACAAAAGTGGATTTAGGGGCAGAGGGCACTGTGCTGCCTCCTCAGCTATCCAAACGCAAAAAGAGATATATTTCATGGCCAAGAAGAGTTTGTAATGTAGCAGCTTAGTACCGATGTTGACACACCAGCCCAATAAGAATCCCCATGCTGTCGCATTCAGAAGGTCAGGCGCCTCCCCTCATTGTATCTTAAACAGGAAGCTCAGTGGTGAGCACTGATTTGTGGTCAGCATCTTTTCATTTCTGTCCTGACCCAGATTCTGAGCCTTTGCTCCAAACTGGCACGACATTGCAAGGATCAGAGGCCATTTGCTCTATTGTTGGCAGCTAGGTGTAAGACTGTCCAGGGAGAGGTGGAGTGGAGGTGTTGCGAAAAGACAAAAACCAAAACCAGATACCTTTACCTGGGGAATCCTAAAATGCCACTGTGTAATCAGGTGATGCCACGGATGTGCAATACACTGCCCTTAGGAGCCAACAGCTCCACTTTGCTGAGGGCTTTAGTGGAATAGCAGTCGGGTGGTGATGTAAGCACACGCACCTCTCGCTTCCAGTTCTCTTGATCCCATTGCTTTGCATTGCAGATTCAGGCTAAGCATACAAAAGAACACACTGTGAGAATGTTTCTTTCCCTTTCTTCCTTTCTTCCTTTCTTTCTTTCTTTCTTTCTTTCTTTCTTTCTTTCTTTCTTTCTTTCTTTCTTTCTTTCTTTCTTTCTTTCTTTCTTTCTTTCTTTCTTTCTTTCTTTCTTTTTCTTTCTTTCTTTCTTTCTTTCTTTTTCTTTCTCTTATCAAAATCTCTGCAAGTGTGCTGAGAAGGGGCGGGAAGGTGTCTGCTGCAGATTATTACTGAGACCACTTGTGACACTTTCTCATTAGCCTGTGTAATGGGAAGCCAATCTGCTGCTCAGGAAGCAGCACTGCAAATTATTTTCAGCCACAGATGATGCAGCCTGGCTTTGAACTGCTTAGGCCTTGTTGTAACAGAGGCACCAGCAATATTCATTTAATGTGCAGTGACCTTTCCCTGACCTGGGAGACAGAGACAGCTCCTGCTCTGGCCTTTTTCTGTCACCATGCCTTTTTCTGTAAAGATTTCTGCTTGGCAGGCTACCAGGAGGAAAATACTAAATTCTGTCTGCAAAAAGGTGCAAAGTTTGTTTGGCTTCAGTACAGCTGGGGGACAGAAACAAACTCATTTATCTTTCCCCTCCTGTAGCCATGCTGAGGACACATGGTAACTTTTGAACCTTAAAGGACAGTGATATGGAGTGAGGACAAAGGAGTAATCTGGACAAAGGCTGCCCCTGGGGCATTAAAAATAACTATTCCCCTCACCTTCTGTTGCTGCAGTAAGCTCACACCACTTGTCACTCAGCAGGAGATCTGTATCAAACAGGATGAAACTTGGGATGACAGGAAGTTCCTGAATGTAGACAAATCCATCAAGTCTCATGCTTTGAACATGAAACTCTGAACCACTGCCTGCTCCTAAAATGATACCGTTTTCATACGCAGCTGTAGAGGCACGAGCTTTTTATTTTCTGGGAGAGCAGAAGAGATGCAGAAGAGAAGGGGATGATGCTCTGACCCCAAAGCTTGACATATGACACAGTAGAAGGCCAGCACAGCCATAGGACCCCTTGCATCAAAATTTGAGCACCCACAACACAGTCATAAATGAGAAGGGGAAACATGAGACAGATGTAGAAGGGCATGAAGAAAACACCTCTTCCTTGAAAATCAACCGGGGCTCAAGGGAAGAGATCACAAAGAAGCAGAATACAAGGTAAGAGATTACTGCTTGGTCAAAAGCATAAGACTTCATACTTGAGTTGGGTGAGCCTTTACTGACAACACTACACAACCACCACAGTGCCCGACTGGCTCAACCATGCCTCAAGACTTGATCACAGAATCACAGAATCGTTAGAGCTGGAAGGAACTTCTGGAGATCATCCAACCCTGCCAAGGTAGGGTCACCTAGAGCAGGCTACACTGGAACACATCCAGGTAGGTTTGGAATATCTTCAGAGAGGGAGATCCACAACCTCCCTGGGCAGCCTGTTCCAGGGCTCTTCCACCCTCAATGTAAAAAAGTTCTTCTTCATGTGTAGGTGGAACTTCTTGTGTTTTAGTTTTTAGCCACTGCTCCTTGTCCTGTCATTGGGCACCACTGAAAAGAGTCTGGCACCATCCTCCTGACACCTGCTTTGAGATGTTTGTACCTATTGATGAGAGGCCCTCTCAGTCTTCTCTTCTCCAGACTAAACAAGCCCAGCTCCCTCAGGCTCTCCTCATGAGAGAGATGCTCCAGACCGCAAATCATCTTTGTGGTACCTGCTGGACTCTCTCCAGTAGCTCCTTGTCCCTTTTGTGCTGAGGATACCAGAACAGGACACATCACTCCAGATGTGGCCTCACTAGGGCCGAGTAGAGGGGCAGGATCACCTCCCTCAACCTGCTGGCCACACTCTTCCTGATGCACCCCAGGATCCCACTGTCCCTTCTGGCTGCAAGGACACACTGCCAGCTCATGGTCAACTTCTCATCCCCCAAGACTTCCACGTCCTTCTCCACAGAGCTGCTCTCCAGCAGGTCAGCCCACAGCCTGTACTGGTACTTAGGGTTATTCCTCCCCACATGCAGGACCCTACACTTGCCCTTGTTGAATCTCATTAGGTTTCTCTCCGCTCAGCTCTCCAGCCTATCAAGGTCCCACTGAATGGCAGCACACACTTTGGGTGTATACCTAATGGTGTACTTTTATATCATGTGCCACCAGAAGGCAATTTTTGTTCTATTTATTCCCACTCCATCTTGTTTTCTGCCTCCTTGCTCTACAGATTACTCTGAAAGTGTAGTGACATTGTATTTTGATAGTGCAGTTTCAGTTGCCTCATTGGAGGAAGGTCTTTATATTTCCTTCTTGGCCTTTCTTGCTTCTCTGGTTTATGGATTGCTGACGTACTCGTGTGGCCTTTGTTTTGATCTCTGCACTATATGCCAGGGCTTGAGAGAACTCATCCAAGGAGCAAATGGGCATTTGTCAGAAATATTCATGAAAAGACAGAGCAGTGATGTCTCAGAGAGCCTGCCCTGGATGCAAAAGGGTTGTGCCACACTGAACTGTTCTGACATCAGTTGTCACCTTGGCCAGTCATGCAAGCAAATGTTGGACTGGTGCCCACTTCAAAGGAGCTGTGCTGAAAGATCTCACTTTTCCAAAGTGCTGGCCGATTAACTGCAGGGCTGTGAATTCTTCCTCTAACATGTTTGCACAAACTGTGAGTTTTAGAAGGGGTAAAGGTTCCATTCCAGCTATTTATCCTGTGTAGAATCAGAAACCCAAAAAGACACAGCTAAATGAATTTCTGGCAATAGAGGAGTTTAAACAAACTGCAGAGTCACGGGACAAAGCCTTGCTGCATAGAAAGGCCAAGAGGGAACAATACTAGAGCCAACTGCAATTACCTGCTAACCCTGGTACTTGTAAAGCTCACCTCTCATTGCTATTGCTGGCTGCTTATTTTTTACAGCAATCTTGAATGTTTACATCGAATTAATAAAACCCAAACATTTGTGCCATTAACTTCTGGGCTTGGTAATTCTGACATTTCTGTTATTTCTTCTCCAGTGTGCAGAAAGCACTCCACCCTCCCTCTCCTCCAGTTCTGCAAAGGCTCCAAGTAGCTCGGTATAATCTCTGCCCTTTGTTCCAAGATCCCCTCGTGGGTCCTTGCCCTGATTCGGGATCAATCTGAATATATCCTCTGACAAAATGACTATACCCCATCTCAGCGCACTCCTGCTCCACATTCTGCTAAGTTGATTATAGAGCTAACTGGACACGGGAAACAGAGCAATTTAACTTCCCTGGAAGATGACAGCACTTAAATGCCCAGAGCCATTGAGAGTAGCTCTATGCAGGAGCTAATTTTTCCACCTCACTTAGCACAGGCAGCTTTCATGCACTGGAAGGTTTAGGGCAATACTTTTCATCAGAAAAGAAACCAAGTGTTCAAAAGCACACTGCATCAGCCCAGGACATTAATTTGCTCATTCTCTAATCTGTGTTGAGGTGTGTCCCAAATGGCCTTTTTCCCCACTGGGAAACATAAGAGCCAGCAGCATTACAGCTGCTAGGAAAAATGATGCAGAGGCTGGAGTAAGCCTGCTGCTGTCCACTGAAGAGAGCTGAGGAAAATGGAATGAGAATGGGAAAAAAACAAAAGGAAAGACTGAGCATTTGGAGAAAATTAAGCAGAAGAATAGAGAAAGAAAGGCAGACAAGAAGAGAGAGGCCTCACCTTCACTAGAGTTGCTCCTTCCTGGGCACGTAAAGCTATGGCACTGAACAACTTTGGGAAAAGCTTTCTGGTCACCTGGCAAGAGGCTGCTGAAAAAGAGAGCTGAAGACTGCTCCTGATATCCCTGTAGTTTTGAAACCTTTCAAAGGAATTGTTTCCTCCTGGTATTCATCAATGCTTGTTTCCCACGGATATGATAGGGAGGGGACCCCTTTTAAAAAGGTTTTAGCTGCTTGAAGGTCACCTCAAACACCGCTCTGAAGACGATGACACAGGTAAACATTTCAGCCTCACCTATGCTCCAGCAGAAAGAACAGAAACCTTGCTGTTTTCCTTGTAAAAACAAGAGAGCCCATATATCCAGACATCTCAGACTATCATGTGGTTTGAGCCCCACCACACATCTAGGCCCTGTTCACAGCCATCCTTCCGTGATGGCTGCGGGGCTCTGTGCTAGGGACACACAAGCACTGCCCTAGGGAATGCAACCTGTTGTGCAACACCATGTCACCCCCTTTCCCAAACAAAAAGCAGCTGGGAGAAAACATCTACCCCTAAATGTAGATTTATTAACACTCAGCACTAGGAAAGTCAAGGTCAAGGGTTAAAGCTTGCCTTTATCCATCACCTCTTGATACGACCTTGGTGGGGCTTTTTGCAAAGGGCAGGGACAGTTGACGCCGTAATGAGCTGCTCTTCCCAGGAGACCCAGCACGATGAAACAGTACAGAACATCCACTTTCATGTATCAGTGCAAGAATACAGGTTTGATTGGTAATAAGTTTCCCATTAAAAATACATGGGAACTTACCTCAGAGAGACAGAGAGTAGACCCCACAGGATAAAGTCTTTTCAGCCAGCTTTTAATGAAGACAATTATATCCATGTACTTGAGGCTTTCCTTCTTCATTCTTCTCCAAAGAAAACAGGCTTATTTCATGGGGCAAAACTAGAATGAAAAATAAATTTACAACTGTTGTTCTTTAACTGGGTCAATTACATTTTGAAATCTGAATGACTGTAGTTTTAATACAACTAAGATGGTCCATAAAAATATTAGCTCACATGAATGTGTAATAGCTACTTTTTATAATGAAATGGGTTTTAAATTCTGAGGAAATTAATAGTTTCTAAAGAAACAAGAAAAATACCACTTGGGTGGTCACGGAGACCAGTCATTTTAATGAGTTAGCCAATATATTGAATCATACAAGGAAGAATCTAATGCTGTTTTATTCTGAGGACCTAGTGAGGCATTCATTCATCTCTCAGTCAAGACTGGATGTCACAAGTTTTGTCATTTGTTTGGACTTATATTCCAAACATGGTTAACAAGGTGCTCTTCGGTGCTCTCCTTCACTTTTTCCTCTTCTCTCCCTCCCTCTCCAGGCACACATGGAGAGCCTGTAAGCAGTTTGCTCAGTAGATTTGTGGATTTTACCCAGTGGACTATGGAGTTTGTTCCATGTATCTGTATTTCTGAATTTGAACTCCAATCTCATATTCATAACTGATGTACCTTGAAGCACGGAAATTCACAGCACACCAAATATCCTCTTCTGCTCGACTGGTTCTCTGTTACTACTGACACTGACACAGGGCTGTTATTTTTATGCAGGTAAGGACAAGGAAGAAGGCCACTCAGTCACCAATCCAGACTAAAACAATGCCAAAAATTACTGGTGTTTCATGTGGCATAAAGGCAGAAAGACAGTGCACATAAACCAGTTTACACCCCTGTTCGCTAGCAGATCTGATCCATCAGGATTAAATTGTTCTCATCTATGAACATTTTACCTTTTGTACAGTACAGCATCTTCCGAGGTTCTGAGGTGAAGTTAGGGGTGCATATGGAGTTCAAGCATCATTCTTAGAAAAGAGAGGTGCTTTAGAGTACTCAGATCATGACACCTTTAAGGGTGCCCAACAAGTTCAGAGCAGACACTGTAAAGGACACCTCTTTTGTTTCCAGTTGGGAATCAGAAGACAAATGAACTGTAGTCACCAGCATTTTTTAAAACTTTGGTCTTGGTTTAAAGAGCTGAACTGTGAACATGATATCATGTGAACCATAACAGCCTCATAAACTTAAAGCAGACCTGGACCTGCAAACTCTCTTTGAATGGCCAGGATGCAGGGCCAGTCACTTCTCCACACACCTCCAGCAGCAGCACTGGGGAAAACAGAGGCACAAACATCTGCCAAACCCACACAAGCTCCCATCTCAGGAAGCATCACACCAGACGGTATAAAAAAACCATCAGACAGCCCAGGCAAGAGCCCATGGCCAACAGGGACTACAGCAGCACTGAATCTTGACTGACCCTAAAGCTGGGTAGATTGGGACAAATGGCTCTTCTGCTCACTCTGCCTTGCACTCTGCCCTTCTATGAAGCAGCCACAGTGGGCCACCATCATAGCACTGGGCTGTGGTCCACTCCATCCCCAGAAGCTGTAAGGAACTCACACGGGGGAGCACCCTTTATGAAAGTGCCCAGCCCTGCCAGGACAGGCTTTGAGTTCAAATGACATGAATTTGCAAAAGTCTCTGATTTCTCTCTGGGTGCTTTCTGTGTTGTTTAGGCAAAGTGCCTCTCTTAGAGCACTCTATTTTTTCTCAGTATGGCATTTATAAGAGGAATTTCTTTACCCAGAACCAGCAGATACTCTCCCTGCTCCACCCTTCCCTATCTTCTTCCCTGTCCCCATAAAACTATTATTTAAAAACAGGAAAAAATACTCTGGCAAACAATCTTCCCTCCACCCTCCGTGCTATCTGTTTAAATATCCTTGACTGCAAGACATTCAGTACAGAACAGTCATCAATTTTTAATTCATTTAATCTCTTGGTAACAGTGTTCTCGTGAACTGAAGGGCCCCTGAGGAAACTTCAGAGAAACCTCAGACACTGGATCCAGGAATGAAATTTTGAGGATAGAGTGGACTCCGTGACACTGTATGGGTTAATGTGAGAAAAAAGATACTTGAAACTGAGAACCTTTCACCCCCAGCCAAATCAAAACACATTGTAAACCAGAGCTCTGTACCCTAACACAGCACAGATTGAAACAAGCACCAGGGAGAGAATTCCCTGCCTCAGAGTTGTTCATGATTCAGCAAACTTGGGAAGGAGCCCTCTGAGTAAGCATGTGGGTTGTCTGTGCTCCTGGTCCTGCTACTGCTTCTTCGTTCTTGTTCCAAGAAGCTCAGAGAACATCCTTACACGCTGTCAGTAATTAAATTCTGCCTGCTTAAATGCCCTGGAAGTCTCAAGAGAGGACAGTTTTTCTCCTTGAGTCTGTAAATGTGGGGGAATCTAATACTCTGTGTATCTGCATTGTTCTCCAAAGAACTGTCATTCAGAAATGGATAAAATGCTACCTGTGTACAACGTGAGTGTTAATTGGCTCTGCAGGCACTTTAGGGTAGGGAGCAAGAGGATTCTTGGTTATATTCAATCATGTCATATAATAGTAGCACTCAGAGGCCCCAGTTGCACTGGAGTGTTGCATGAAAACAGGGAAAGAGCAAAACCCCATCCCCAGTATTTTATCATCTCATGAAAAAGGTTAAAAATAACCTATAGCTCCAATTCTGTGGCAGCCAGAAATGATGCATTTTATCTGAACCCGAGCTTTCTCATCATGGGATGTATAAGAACTGCATTTCTCTGAGGAGGCTTTTGGAAGGAGAAACGGGTTTGATCACACACTGTATGATACCGAACTTAATGCACACATAGAGCCACATCAGCTCTACAGCACCCCAGCAGCACAAAGTGCACATGCACCCATAGTTCCAGATATCCAAAGTGTCTGGGTGCCACTGGCTATCACAGAGAAATGCAGTGCTAACAAGGGCGGCAGCAGGAAAAAGCCTAAAGCCTCCAGCCGCCCTCCTCACCTCCCTCAGCCCTCCTTCCTAGCAGACATCCCTGCCCAGTATTTCCTTACTTATAATACCTGGCAAGCTGCTCTTTAGAGATGGGCATGGCCCGGTCCTGCTTGGCTTCTAGAGGCCGATGCTGAATAGCTGCTTCAAGCAGACTCAGTTGTAAAGAGACTGTGACTGTTTACACTAAATCACACAACATAATTCCCTGTCTTTCCACATGCACCTTAGCGTAACAGGCAGGCTGCTACTGTAATGACAGGCAGCACAAGAACACAAGGCATTACTCTACAGAGCTACTCACTAAATTAGTATGGTTTTGCAAGTTATGCAATGTATAGGACATTTAGGGGTCTATTTTTCAAAAAATGGTGACTAGAAAGTCGTGATGCAAAACATGGCCTCGATGTTTAGTGCTAAAGCCCTTTCCATGACACCCACCAGCAGAACTGCACCTCAGCCAGGCACAGAGATGCTGGGACAATTTGCATAGTTACTATTTCTTACAGAGACTTCCCCTATTTGTGATGCCTTTTTCTAACCACGTTATTTGTCATTTACCAGCAGCAACCTCTGATTCTTTGCCTGTGTACCTCCTGTTCTCTTTCACACTATTAAGAACATTATTTTCTATTCTTCTGTCAGTGGAGAGTGCTGGTGATTAGCACTGCAATATCTGGTGCCCTGTATTGAAAATGTTAATCCTTCCTTTTTGCAGGGTTTCTTTAGCCAGGGGTGTTAATACTTGGTTAATAGAATCAGGCTGCCTTTTTCTTCATTTCTTGTTGTTGCTTGTGTTTTAGGAAGAAAATTCTTTTTTATCTCTTGGTCAGAATTTATTATAGTCTCTCGATTGGTTCTTTTTTTCTCCAGAGGGGCTGCTTTAACTTTTCTTGCCTTTTTTTTTTTTTGTTGTGATTATGTTCTAACATTTAGCACCCAGAACACTCATTGTTCTGGGGTTTTTTTGGTTCCTGTAGTCTGTAGAGGGAACTTAAGAGCGTGTCCATCAAGGAGGAGTTACCTGTGTTCATAACCAAGAAGAGGACTGAGAGATGAGAGTCTTCCCTCACCCACTGCAGAGGTAAGGTTTTCTTGGGCCTTCCACAAGCCTCCCTTCAACCTGAAGATCCTTTCAGCGTTTGGATGGTAACTAGCATCAAAGATCACCACCCACTGCTCGTAAGACATTTTTCCATGGAGAGAGCATGATGTGAAGCATACGTCACGTGTTGTAACTTCAGGAATCACAGATCCTGTCCCAGGTGAAAAGTGAGGTTGCCAAGATGCAAACCAGAGACGGCTGCAGAAGAAGTGTAGGTAACTTCAGTGCTATGATCTTTTAATCCTGATCAGGTAGCAGTTCAGTGAAAACTCCTCTTGTTTTGATGTGAAGAGCACAGACCCTATATCCCACAAATTGCTGCTGTGATGATTTTCTTTAAAAGTAAAGACATCACCTGGAGAAATGCAGTCACCCAAGGAAGAAAAGTGCCAAGTCATCTGAAGCTTTGTCTCTCCTGATTGCAATCATATTTTATTCTCAAGTAAAGAGAAGCAGCTTTGGCAATGAAGCTAGGAAGCAGTGGATGTTCAACACGTGGCTACTGTGGATACGGGACTCCCAAGATGATTTTCAAGGTTGCCCCAACACACACACACACAGATATGCTCCCACTGGAGAGTTTCAGCAGGCACACCTAGAGCTGGATGGAGCTATGGGAACTGGTTGACTCTCTCTATCTATCCAGCCGGCCAGTCAGCCAGCTGAAGAGGCCAGCTGAATGGGGGCACTCCGGGGGCACTTTCCTTGCGTCTTCTATGAGTAGACCATGAGGTTGGCAGAGTTTTCCTTTGACCCTTCGCTTCTAAACACCCATGAGCCTGCCTGTGCTACATCTCCCAGGCACAGGCGGGCCGGAGCGCTCCGGGACCGGGATCGGGATGGGGATGGGGATCGGGATCGGGATGGGGATGGGGATCGGGATCGGGATCGGGCCTGGGAGCGGCCCCGCCCGGCGCGGCCCCGCCACCGCCTGCGCACGGCGCCGTCCAGCGGCAGCAGCGCCGCATTGCAGGGGCAGCGCGCGGAACCCTCCTGGGCGCTGCGGCGCGGGCTTCAGTGACAGCCGTCCCTAATTATGTTAATTGCACTGCTTGGTTTGTTGTTTTTTTTTTTTTAATTTTTTTTTTTTCCTCTCCAGAAACCCTTAGGCTTTTGTTTGCAGGGAATAAATAAAGAGGGATTAGTTACGTTTATCTGTGTTTCCCTAAGTCTTTACAGAATAACTGTTATGTGTAATTAAGTAATTTGTCTGTCCTTGACCGAGCTGATAGCAAATTACCAGACATTACTGATGAGGTTCCATTACATTTTAAGAATAGATTACACTGATCTGGGATTTATTGATTTTTATTTCTTATTTTAGACAGGATCAGCTGGAAATAATGGTCTTACGAAGGTGAAAATGCAACGTGCTTTGACAAGTCACCTTTATCTAGCGGTATTGTTTGGCGATGTTTGGATGTAGGACTCCAAAACCATTTCCACGGCTGCCCCAAGGCAGAGATATTCTCCCTCTAGAGAGAGTTTCAGCAGGCACACCTGGAGCTATGGGAACTGGTTGAGCCCCTTCCTCCATCTACGCATCCATCCAGCTGAGCAGCTGTTGTCTTCTCCACAAAGGATCTGCACTGAACCAGCTGCATGGCAAGTCTTCCATTCGCAGCTTTCCCTTGCCCAGTGTCAAACATGCTGATGGGATATATTCAGGCAACTTTCATTAAGAGCAATATCATCCTGGATTTGTCCTCTGTGATCCTGTCAATTGATATTTAAATAATTCACACTCTGCAAGGATCCAGCTTTGCTGCTTCCCCTATGCTTTGCTGCATCTCAAATCACCAATTCATATATCCTTTTCTTAAAATCTGCTTCCTGTGAGGTTTCCCATGTAATTGTCACCACAGATTGGCAAGTTTCTCTTCAGGAACCATGAAGCATCCATGTGCAGAGAGAATGTCAAAACATCATGTCTAAAAATAGACTCTCTTGTCCAAGATACAGATACCGTTTCATTTATGTACTTTGAAGGCACTTTATGGAGCATGCCAGATCCTTACAGATTCCCAGGGAATATGTTCTCCTCAAAACTGAGACTGGATGCTTCACCTTAAAATTTACTAATCTTATTACACCTTTGGTTTTTAGGTATACATTGACTTACTATAATCACACAAACGTACTTCATGCTAAACATACGCACCACTCGGCCAACAGAAGGCTTGGAAGTATGTCCACAGCTCCTGACAAATTGCAAAGAGGAAAAAATCTTCCAAGGAGACACTGAACTGATGCGTTTGCCAAGAGGCCTGGCCAGAACTGATTACAGCCCACCACTGAGCTCTAGAAAGTGTGGCACCAGGGGTAGGTCATCAAAACTGAAGGGCAGCAACTACTCATAATTAAAGGGTGGAGTTGGTTTTATTCCTCCCCTGGGAACTAGCACTCAGGGTAGAAAATGAAACTCTTTCACTAAACCCCATTGTGTGGCTTTGTCTTCCAAACACACTGGGGAAAATAAGGGGAGGAGATTCAATAAGTGCATCCAGGAGAAACTTGGGATACAGCCAAGAGTCGTGATCCGGACAGTGCCAAGACTGTCAGCAGCACAGAGAGGAGGGGTCGCTTCCAAAAGACTTTTTGCAGAGATTTTATCCCTGCCAAACCCTCCTCCCAAGCCTGTAAGTAAGCCATGATGGCTATGCCTTTTTTTAGTGCATGCAAAACCTTTGTTACCAGAAATTAGAATGTCATTGTGATGCTTCTGTTTCTTGAGGAAATGTAAGCGATTTCCTCAGAGAAATAAGCAGCACCCAAGGACGGATGCCAGTGCACAGAAAACATTTTAGGTGTTTTTGGTCACGGTGGGCATAAGCCAGCCCGTGCCTGTAGATACATGGATTAAACTGGTCTGCTTACCTGGGACATGGTATTTCAGGGTTTGTTTCTCTGATGACCCGACCTGCACCCAGGCAGCAGAATATGCTCCAGGGAAGGCAGCTATTTTCGACAAGAGAAGTGTGAGAAGGTGAGAGTCCCCCAGCCCAGTCTGGGGCAGCCAGCTGGGCCAAAGCACTGGCTACCCACTGCTTTGGGTGAGGTTTACCAAGGTGGGATGAGCTGACTCTACCTGCTCACTGGCATGGCTAAAGGGCAGTCCCTCTCCCTACTCCTCTCCTCTCTCCCCTGCATGCATTTGGGTGTCTGGCTGGCTGCTTCTCTCAAACCAGCTCTTGCTCTCAGTCTGCCCTTGGTGTACTGATTCAGCTCATTAAACTAGCTGAAAGATAGTTAACCATGCTTGTGAGGGAAAAAAGGCATGACACATTCCTCAGAGAGAGGGAGAGGCGGCCCCAAAGACATTTCTCCAGGCTGTGAGTGGATAGTCTTGACCAATCCCCCCTTTCAGGTAGGCCAAGGAGGGACAAGCAATCACAATTCTTGCACAGGCTACCTTCCTTGAGATTATGTGCCCTGTCCCCCTACCTGCATCCAGGCTGGCAGCTAGAAGCCACCAGGGAACTTCACGTGCCACTCACACCCTACACAGACCACATTCAGTATGAAGGCACCTCCTTTCCTCTCTTTCACCTCCCACATGCAGCATCACCAGTCTGTGAAGCTTGCCAGAAGTCCACCACCAGCAGCTGTAGTTGTGTCACTTTAGCCTGAACAGAAATGTCCAAGTTTTATTCCCACTGAGAAATATGTGGGGGTTTCATACGTGCCCCTGAGGAAAGATGTTAATTATTTTGCTTATTTAAGGAGTTTTTGTAATAACTGACCTCTCTGTTGTCAAAGCCACAAGTCTCACAGATCAAAATATTAGATACATAGTCATATTTCATCAAGAGGAGCGCAAACTTTGCTCTGTTTCTTTCTTCTCCTCCATAGGGAGAAGCAAAACTTGTTTTTTTCAGTAGCACAGTCATTGCCCCTTTGTTCTGTTTGTATAAAGCAAAATGCAAAGAATCCTGAAGAAGCAACCAACCACATTAAACCATTTTTGTATTCTTATTACAAACAACAAGCATGTTAGAAATCTTTTGGTTTTTTCCCTTGGAACCTGTCTTTTTATGTAGGTACTTCTTGAAACAGCACGAAAAATAGTAATTCTTTACTTCATTTCCCTTTCCATTTGGAATGGGTGGAGAACCACACAACAGAAAAGGGCAGTTCATTTTCCTCAGTGTTTTTTTTACAACCAACAGGATGACAACTTAGAGCTGACGCTGTCTCTTCAGGTCTTTGGGTCTTGGCCGGGTCACTGTAGAGAAGAAAAAGCCCCACACGTCTGGATTCCTTGCAACAGCTTTTCTGAGTGGCTGCTCCTGCTGTTCGACAGCTGCTGCCCCACGCTTCACTGGAGAGCACTGATCTCCCATGAGCTGCTCCTCTGCTCTCTGCCCTGCCTGCTCAGCCGGGCAGCCTGGCACAAGACCTGGCCGTCCTGCCAGAGCGCTGTGCCATGCTCCGGTCTCCTGTGTGCGTGCCTGCCCCAGCACCGCAGGCTGGCCTCCCCCCAGAGGCAAGCTGACGGGGCAGGGGCTCTGTGCTCAGTGTGGGTCCCCTGCACAGTGTCCTTTCACCTCTGAACACAGCCAGTCGTTCCCCTGGCCAGCGGTCTCATCCGCAGTGATACGCATGGGGTGTCACTGACCGCTGGCGCAGGCTCTGGTCAGTTCTGGGCCTGGCCATTTCTCCCTGGGCACCATTTGCCAGGTGCCAACCTTTGCCTGACCCCACCCTGCTCCCTCCACATGGGGAAAAGATCACCAAGGCATAGCTCTGTGTGAGCTGGAGCACAGTTGGATCTTGCAGTGCACAGAAGCACTCCAAAGCACTTCGCTGTCTGTCTCATTCTCGTCACACAGACCCTCTTCCCCTGGCTGCCCGAGAGCCTTGCAGAGCACAGCAGTCAGCCTTTAGTTAGTGCCCGTGTCTCCACACTGTCTGTGGAAAGATGCTGTGGAGCAGCTCTTTCTCTCCAGACACCTAACCTGGGTCTCTTTACCTCATTATCTGTGAAATAGAGGACATTTATAACAGATTTTTCTTTCATCTGATTGCTGACAATGTGGAAATTCTTGCTGTAGTACCTTCTCCCCATTCAATTTTTATCAGATTTGGACACAATTCCACATTATTCAGAGATGTATCATCATTCCTTCTGAAATACTGGAGTGTTTGAGGATAGCTTTTAATTTGGGGTGCTGTAGAAAGCATTGGCTCTCTCCTGGTTTTGAGTTTTCAGCTGGTACAGGGGACCAGGAACAAAAAAATGGACAAACACTAGTTATGTGCTTGCTGACTGAGACTCTCCCCTATTTAAAAACAGTTTCATCTCTGGAAAGGTTTTGCTCTTGACAGAGATTCTTTAACACTTGTAATGAGTATTTATTACAACAGCTGCATTTGTCAGTCCCTTGTATGCACTGGGCTCTGTGGAGATTCAACGTAGCAAAATCAGACGATGGACTGGATTCCTGGTGAAATATCAGATACTTGTACACTCTTGAAAAAAAAACAAACTTCATATAGTTTTTCAGCTTTTCTTACATGGCAGCACCCATTCTGTTTCACGTGGTACCAACAAGACACTTTAAAATTTCCTGGACATAATAATGCCTTCTACCTTGGCAGCTCAGCAAGAACAGCTTTCTCTGAAACCTCCCTAATCAATTGTCTTCGCCAAGCCTTTTGCTTAACAAATCCCGCAATTGCTTCCAGCTTTTTCCCACAAGTGATACCAAATTAATGGATTTGTAGTCTCCTGGTGAGTCTCTTGGCCTTTCGTTGTCTGATTAGGCACACTCTGGCCTGCTGGGAGAAATGTACTGCATTGATAAAGATGCTGGATGAGGTTCATTTCATGTCCCACTTTCCTTTTGCATTCTTGGATTCATGCACATCAAAATGTTACAATGAACATGGATGAGATTAAAAAGCTCCAAGTCCCTCAATATGGGCACATCTCACGTCATGATTAATCCAGTGTCCTAGGTATCCTAGGAAGTCATGCATGCTATTCCAAATCTGTCTTGTGTTTAAGAATTTGGCCCAAATTCATCAGAGTGTATTCTTAAAAGATATTTGGGGCTTAACTGTACATGCAAATAAAATGTTCATACAAGTTACCTAAGGACCCAGCAAATCTAACTTTATGCCTCTGTCAAATGATGCAATCCAAAGCAGTATATGAAATCACTACATTTTTAAGCAAGGATATTTTGAGCACACAACTGCTTTCCGAATGCTATTTTCTCTGTCATATGTTTAGAATCACTGTCCTTAAACAACAGACTTTTCTTAGAAAGAAAAACAACAAACAGGATTTGTTCTTTTTCTAAACAGCTTCAGCTCCGTTTCTGCCTTGTACCAGAAATTGTTTCTTTTCCAGGTAATCCAGTAAATTCCAGAAGCAGCCAACGATTACACCTCCACCACACATGAAAATCTTCACTTTCCACACTCCTCCTTTGGCCCCAGTCCTGCTGCACATATGATAGGGTTCATGTCTTCTTTCAGAGTATCTGTGTTCAGACTGCTAATAATTTCCAGTTCCCTAACTACCCTCCCAGGACTGGCAGGTTCCTCTGACCCTAGGCTTCCCTTGAGGACAGATAGTGATTGTCGGGCTGGAGAGGTGCTCTAGGATTTGAGGGGTATGAAACGACCCTCTGCAGCATCCAGGGATAGGAATCCCAGCACCAAGCCATTGCACACATTGGGCAGGAAAGCTCTGCACAGCTTCTCCTGGCACTGAGCCATTTCACAGCCAGGAATACAGCCACAACCCAGTGAGACAGAAGGCCAGGCAGAAGATACTTTGGTCAGCCTTGTTGCTGAGGTACCAGCCTGGGAGGGGAGAGATACAAAAGCCCTGGATTGTTTCTCTTTAATTTCTTTCTAACGATAGTCCAACATGTACACAGGAACACAGAACCAGCACTTTAGTTCTGGTCCTCGGTGTGGCTGTCACCTGCTCAAGAAAGTCTCGGATAAGATGGGAGCTATAAATCATGACATGTTTGGCTCTGCATGCTAACCATACACTCACAGATTATAAGCTCCAATTTTAACAGTCCTGTTCTCCAGCATTTTTCAGTCAGCAAATTATTTCTTCCCCCCTAAATCTTTGGACCGGAGAAAACAGGGACTTGAAGCATTCTCACCTCTGAGAGTTGTAGGCAGAGTATTTGAGGTAAATCTCCCTATTCAGTCGAGAGCTCCTCTGAACCTGATCACTCTTCTTTGTTTCTGGGGTTTGGTAAAACTGGTATATCTCAGCTGCTCCTGATATTGCTATACAATTTTCCTTGGGTTTGTTGAGGGATTTGGTTTTTTTTTAATTTTTCTTCTGAAAGGCTTATTTCTCCTGTTCTTACCCCAGCAGTGAGTCCTAGATCAATGCACCTTCCTCCCATTCCTTTTTTTTTACCTGAAGTTGAAGGTAACTTTTTCTGGACTGACAATCCAGGGGATTCTCAACATTTTATCTAATAGTGAGCAGTAGGATAAATGTCACTTAATCTCTTGGAAGATGTCCTCAAACGCTTCTCACTGGTTTTGATCCACAGCCACTCCAGTAATGCTGTCCCTTGAAAGGGACTCAACACTTGATACGTATTACCTCCAACTATTAACATCAATACATTTCTCACATTTTATAACTTACTCTTACACCCATCTCTAATAAACCCACAGTGGGAATAAAATTCATTCTTTTTCTGACAGTACATTTGAAAATTCCTCTTTGTGCCAGTAACACTGTGTGTAATGCCTGTGTCCTTGTTCCCAGCAGGCTGTCTAGGACATTCTTGGTACAGCACTCGGTTTCAGGTCAACCTGTTTAGCATCTCCTCCAACACTATGAAGAAGAACGACTCTGAGCAAACAGGACCTGACACCATTCTCTGTTGACATCATTTACATTCATATTTGGGCAGTGACAGCGTCAGGAAATCACAGTCACATCCAGAAAAATGTCTGGCACCACTGAAGAGCCTCATCAACCCAGGCAACTCCTATGGCATTGGGACTTAACAGGTCTGCAGCCAGGGCAAGAGATGTCACTCAGTCTCTCTAGAAACGTGTCTGTCTCCATCCTGTTGTATTTCTGCATACTAGCGTTTGCTTCCAGCACCGGGGCGAAAGAATATAGGTTCACCAGAAACTTCTCCTCCTCCCTCACACATGTGAAGAAGAAAAGAAAGTGTGAAGCAAAAAGGAATCCCACTGATGGCATCCCAATGCTCTTTCTGTTGTCATGACTTCTGATGCCTGCATGTTCTGGCAAGACAGGAAAGTCATTGCAGGTCCTGGATATTTCTTTTCTGTCACTGGCTCTCAGTCATGCCTTGTGCATTTTCCATACTTCAGGCAGCTCCATGATCTGTTTTCATGGCCTTTGCATTTGGGACTTGCTTTTTTCTTTTCTGCTAAGATATTTCAGATAATCTATAAGTCAGCACTATGGGAGTATTAACGTTTGCCCTAAGCTTCAATGTGAGCTAGGCAGCTGTCCATTGTGCAAGAAACTTTAGTTTTGTTCTCAAGGATTAGCTGTCTTTACAGCAGTATTTCTTTGTTTCTCACTCTTACTGTCTTGGAATTTAAGGGTTCGGGGCAAGTTCTTTCGTAACAGATCACGGGCTGCTACTTTACCATCCCTGAAACTGCAAGATGGACTCAGAAACCTTAGATCGATCACAAACTATGTTAGGCTTTCACCTTTTCTTTACACTATCAGTTTAAAAACATACTGTTCATTTCAACGGCAGTGCAACACTTTTCAAATATTTGTAGCAGTTTCACAGATAATTCTCTCTGTCTGAGTGGATAGAAAATTATTAAAAACATCTTCAGGATCACCTATTGTCAAAAATAAAGCTGCCTACTGTGTTCTTTTTCCTCTGCAGAGCTGACCCAAAGCTGGCTTTGTACTTTTCTCACTTACCTGTTTCCATTTTCCTGGAAAACTCAGCACCGGCAGTGCTTTTTCCTGCCTTGTAATTCCAGAAGTGCTGGCCTCATGCAGCTTACCCATGGTGTTTTGTGCTGTCTCTCCAGCACTCAGAGCCATGGAGTATCCCAGAGGCAGGCTCCCTCTGGCATCTCAAGCTCTAGCTGGTCAGTGTGGGGTTAGCCTGAGAGTCTGAAGCACATCACAGCTTGTCCCAGCTGGTTCTTGGCAGACTCTCTCAAGGCCATAATCTGTCCTCGCTTTTTGTGATCATTTCTTGGTCAGATTGAACGTGTGCTGCCACCTCCAGACATACTTTTCTGGTATCAACCTCCTCTCAGTTATCAGCATTCACAGTTAAGCCAGTGTAATGGGAGTCAGCTCACTGGTGGAGCAAGTTGGTTGATCCACAGGACCGGAGGATATTGTGTTAATGGAGACCTTGCTGGAGAAGATTCTCAGTTAAAAAATACCAGGAAATCTTTAACAGCTGTCTTCCTGCATTTGAGTTTTGCTGTTAAATATTTCTTGGTATTTTTTTTCCCAGATAATACTCTTTGATCCAAGGGATGAAATATCTATGAGTTTGCCCATTGATCCCAGCTACAGTTACATTTTCAGCCTGACTACAAGAGGTTACAAAATGGAAAACTTGAGCAGACATCTGTGAATATTCCAGACATAAATCCAAAAAGGATTTTCCCCAGCATATTTCCCTTAGTACGAAGTGCCACTCTCCTGTATAGCAGCTCGTGTGCTGCTCCACCAAAAGGAGAAAAACATAAGTAGATGTTACTGTCAGTGGAGACCATTTAGCCCATTACCAGTTAATCATACACACATGTGTGTCACCTGCAGAAACAGGACTGGGCTAATATTAGCAGGCTGGGGAGAATCAAACAGAAGATTTGGAGCATTACAGCAGACTTCCAAAGTAAGAATCAGACTTTCAAGTACCAGCGTTTCCCCTACTCAAAACATCAAATTGTGGGGTGTTGAAATAGGCAGCAGCTACATTCGTGAAGGCTGTGTCCTGGAAACGTGCCTCTGAACAAGTTGCTTTGCTAGGTGTTGAGATGCCCACCAGCAAGGTCTTGGCATAGACTCTGCCCTGTTCTGGGTCCCAAACGCCAGCTGAGGCTGGTCAATGAATGACCAAGGAGGCTGACCTGATTGTCACAGAGCAGTGAAAAGTCCCAATCTTCAGCTGCAAATGAATGAGAAGCAGGTTTGCCTATCATCCAGAGGAGCTCAGAGCCAGCTGTGTGATGCACATGTCCAGCTCAAGAGATTTTCCCCATTACTGAGATAGAGAAATGGTACATTATCTCAATAGACTTCTGAAGGGAAGAACCAACAGCATTTCGGGCTAGATCAACTCAAACAGTTTTACAGGACTTCTACACAAAACACCCACTGAAGCATCTAGTGATAATGGTTTGTACACCTGACTTATAACCTTCATTTCTGAATATTCCCTTGCATGGCTTCAATGCAGTTCCAGGGAGCTGCAGCACCAGAAAAATCTTACGCAAGTGTGTGTCAGGTTTAAAATTCTGTAAGTTCCAGCTGTCAAAGAGGTCAGAGAACTTCCAAATGCAACTACATACCCAGTTCGGCTGGCAACTGCCAGCAAGCTAAATGAAAAAATCCCAACCCCACCCTTCCAAAATATTCTTTGCTAGGCACTTTAATATATCACCTTCTTCTATAAACTTCCAGCGTTGCCAAGTCTCATCTATAGCAAAAGAATAGTAGAAAAGTACCTCAGCTCCTTCTAATAAGATACTATTTTTTTTTTAGTGAACTCCAGTATCAGGAAGCATTATTCAAGTGAGTCACAGAAAATGAGTTTCTTGCAATATTCCTTGATTGAACCGCATTTTAATCTACCATTTGACCAATAATGCAAGACATTTATATTTTGGGATTTTCTGTCTCGAAAACAACTCTTTCTCACAGGTCCCACTTCTTCATAGCTGTGGCATCACATGAATTATGACATCACAGTCATTTCTGTGGAAAGACACTTACCTCACAACCTTTATTGTGTTATCAAACAGAAGCAGCTGGGTAATGTGGGTGAATAATCCTGTTCTGTATATTCAGCAATAGCAAAATGAATACCGAAAATTACTAACAAACTAAATAGCTACTTCTATAAATACTCCCCTTGCGAAAGTTCACCCTGTTTTAAAAGCCACTTGTTAAATGCTATTTAGTATACATATAAAGACTGGTGGACGAAGACCAAAGTCCTTGAAACAGACAGGAAAAATACCTCATTGCTAAGTGTAAAGTAAACTTCTCTACCTTTTTGCCTTATCTGTATGACTTTTCTGTCCCCATCAGCCAGAAACAAGGCATTTTGCTTGCTATCACTACCAGCTTCTTGGGCATTTTTGGTTTAAAAAAAAAAGTAAATAAATGTCCTGTACATCAGTTACCGTAGCACTTTGCACCACTGCATTTCAGTCCTCTCAATGTTGAGAGGCAGCATTAAACCCCTACTTGGATTTAGAACCACTAACTTTCTCCACAACAAATGGAGACAAGTAGACAAGGACAAGTAGTGAGGGATGAGCACAAAAAGTCTGTTCTGGAGAGTCAAAGAATTCTGGTTAATCAGTATCAGTGGAAAAGGAAGTGTGATAAAGTTGGAAAATACCACAACAGTATCAAACCAATCTAATTTGGGCCAAATTTAAAGCCAATACCAGTGAGCAAGGCACCTTGAAAGGAAGCAAATTTCAGCACCCCATGATCTGAATTGCTTGGGTACTCAGCAACATGACCCAACGACCCACCATGTTGTTATGACTGATGATGGCACTGTTAACAAAAGAAAAGAGCTCAACAGCATGTGGGCATCATGATAGGACTCATTCTTAGAAAAGGCATCCTACCCTACAAGTGGACAAACTTTGTGCTGCGGAGACACGTCCTGCCCTTGTGCTTAGATGATGAAGCAATTCTGTCCATATTGCACACAAAACCTAAGCCACAGCTCAGTGAGTTGTCACTGAAGGCAGATCTGTCTACACGTGGACAGAAAATGTGCACCAAGCAGCACTGAAAGCTCCAGAGCAGATTTTGGATAATAGAGCTGTTCCCTTTCCTTCACACCGAAACTAGTAAATGAGATCTTTTTTCCCTCTTCTTTCTTTAAAATATTAGAAGTCATTACCAAAGCTTGGCTATTATGTTCCCTGTGCTTAAAAGCCCCTGTTTTCTTCTTCATGTGAAAAGAACGTTGAATGCATCACATTTGCCACTGAACAAATTTGCCAGTTCTCTTAAATGCAAGCACAATTGCTTTAACAGAGTTAATAAGGGGGGTGGTAATGTGAACAGCCTTATTTTTGTCCTTAGCGCCCCAAAAGGAAATGTGTTTCTTACTAATAATAGTGTATGTGACAGAAAATACCAAGTACATGCAACTGTTCTCATTCACTTGCCAAAACGGATAATTCACATCAGGGCTTAAAAAAGTAAAACAAAATAAACAGAAAAACAACCCAAGTAAACAAATTAACCCTTCCCCTTCTACCAGCAATTCCCCTAAACCCAAAGCTTGAATCCAAATTATTTTGCCAGTGACCAGAGGGTGAATTAAAGCTAAGAAGAACAGAGCTTGTGTTTAAACTCCCTGCGGAGCTTGTAAGAAACCATCCTGTCTGTCACTTTTTTTTTTTCTCCAGTCAACCGTTAAGCACACCCTGCCAGTGTAAACCAGACCTGTGGAGGAAACAGCTTATTCACACCCAAATTTATTTCTAGCCATCCATTTTTTTGTAGTACTCAATATGATTCTGACAGGCTCAAACATTCGACCGTCATAAATTCACTTTCCTCTTGCCTCCCCCTAGAGAAACCGTGTAACTGGCCTTGAAACCAAGGAGTCTTAACTGAAATTTATTAATAAATGTTGCACAGTTTTGTTTGTTTAGGTTCCTGATTTTTGAAGCTACATGTACTCTCAGTTGCATTTCCAGGATTTTCTGTAACCACAATGACAAGGAATGACATTCTTTAGGAATGAATGAATGGAATGAATTAGGATTTAGGAAGGAATGAATTCTTTACACCCCTTTATTTCCAGCGGCTGAAGCTGCAGGGGGAAAATAAAAGTGAATCAGTATCATAAAACTCCAGATGGAACAGGTGCAGCAGTGCTGCTGCCTTGTCAGTTCCAGCCCAGTATGCTTAAACCCGAAACCTCAGCACACTGCCTTCCTTCAGGGGTGCTGGAAGTGCTTGCCACACCTAATTCCAGGGAACAAAATGGTATGAGATAGTTGGATGAGGGTATATGCCTGCACCTCATTAAAAACTTGTCTCAAATTAGCAACCAACTCTCAGAGAAAAGTCTTCTGCTCAAAGTTTAATAGATAGCATTCCCTCTGCATCCTAGCCAGGTATTTCTTCCCTTACTTGGGAGATTTCAGCACAGCAGGAGAACTGTGATGACAGAAGGTACCCGGGCAATCCTGTGCCTGGGATGTCACCTGCAGTGTGTTCACTGTTTACCAGGAGCCTGTTCTCAGGCTGGGACGTGCACCTGCGGGTGGGCTTGGCTCAGAGGGCCCGTGGCCAGCAGGGCAGGGCTGTGGGGAGCTGGAGACTGGCCCCGCTGCAGTGCTGATGGGTCAGGGGCTGATGGCCCCAGGGGGTGACACGGGGTGCAGGGCCTGGGGCGGTGGGGGGAGCCCCAGGGGCTGGGCAGGCACATGCAGGGCTGGCCGTGTCAGGATGTGGCATGGCAGGGCTGTGACATAGTCTGGGGCAGTCTGGAGTGGGTCTTTTCTCAAACCTGGGCTCTTTTCCCTTCAGGAGGAAGGGGACATTTTGGTGTTTTACACTGTACACACAGATGTCTGCAGATGTATAAAGCCTTCCCCAAAGCCACTATAGATACACCTATGGAAAAGATTAATTCCTTCCTAAATTAACCCTGGGTTCGTAGAGGGACTAGAGGCTTATAACAGGTACACCAAAAACCTGCTGTCTGCTACAGGAAAATCACTCTGTGTCTTTTACTCACTCTCTGGCCACAGCGAACCAAGGAATAATTGTAGGGAGCATTTTCCTTCATGGAGCAAGGACTCTCTAAACCCTCAAAACTTTCTGGTTGAATCCACTTAAGATCAAGCAGTAGCTTAGCAGTCAGGTCCTGAAAATCCATTTTAAACAGCCCAGGACCTGAGGACAGATCTTTCCTTTCCTCCCTGTTGTTGCTCTTCGGAGGCCAGCACGCCCCCTGAGACCAGGCATCCCCTGCCCATCTGCCCTGAGAGAATCAGTGGGTCCCTACCTCCCGATCCAGGGCTTTGGCACAGCAGGTTCACAGTCAGACCCAGGCCCAGTTCTCAGCTCCCCTCTGTCTGGCAGCTGGACACAAACCACACACTATTCCTCTTGAAGGCTTGTTTTATTTGTGCAGCAGGACTCCAAAGGCTGACCAGGTCTGAAGCCTTTCTAGTTTCTGGTTCCTGTGATATATTTATTCACTGTAGGAACACTGCTTTCTAGTTTAATCTTGCAGGAAAAAACATACCAAAATAAAGTAAGGAGTAAAGGCTTGCTAAATAAAACTCTCAACCCTGTCACATTAATCTCCAATAGCAGAAAGCATTATCAACCAGTGCTGGGGGAAGAGCTGACCTGAAAACTTCCCCTCTCCTTACTTGGACAGAGTCAGTCCAGGCAGTGCTCAAGCCTTCTCTTCTTTCCAGGCCACTTCAGAAACACTTGGCTGTGATTTAATAAAGACAGTTTTAAAAGAAACTTGTTCTACATCTTATTTTACATCTGCCTTACAAAGTATGGATCTTACAGCTCTCTCGGCTTGGAACACTTGGATCTACTCTGCTACAAGGTCAGAAGGGCCACTAATGAACATTTGAAGGCATGACCTGTGAAGGCACAATCCCTCTGAGATCTCTTTGGGGCATCCCACACATCATTTTTAGTGTACAATGGACAGAAGAAATTGACACCATGTAGAGTGGTAGCACCTAGACAGAGGCAGCCCTGCAAACCCAGCACTGCTATCAAAATAGCATTCCTAGTCCAGCAGAGAAGCATCTCCCACCTGCCACAAATGGATTCCTTTTCTATTCGCACTTCGGTGAGCTTCAGGAATCAACAAAAAACAGCTGATCTCCACAGCTGTCTAGATTTTGGGGGAGGTGGTAAAGATCTGGGATCCACAGGGCTAGAGGTATGTCTATGGGCTTCTGCGCAGTGTTAACAGCCCCTCTACCAAAAAGTGTGGGGCACCAAAATTCTGCAGTGAAAAAAAAAAGCCCTTTTCTCTTATGTATTTGGAATGACAATCCAGCACAACCGACAGCTTTCTGGGTGCCCATTTTATACCAGCCCTGGTGCATGGATGATTTCCCATGGTTTGGTAGTAATGTGACAAGCTTATGGCCTACATGGTAAGACAAACAGTTCCTTTTAAAATCACTCCTAAAAAGCAGACACAGGTAAAAACCTAAATATTAGGGGTGTTCCTAGCCTTATTAGGCTTACAGTCATTCCCAGTTCATGTGTAATGCTAACTAGTCTAATAATTTTTATTGTCAAGTGTGAAAATGCAGTATTCAAGGCCATCTTCTTGTTTAAGACTGAGAGTGTGAAATGGGGAAAGTGTTAAGAAAAACAAAACAAAACAAAACCAAAACAGAAAGGAAGTTAAATCTCTGTATGGCTTTTTTTATTATTATTTATTTTCAGTTGCTGGGAATTTTATAGACTCTCTTTCATCTTTGCTCCCTTCAAAGACGAGTCTATTTTTTGCTGCATTCTGAAGACATTCGTTCAGTGTGAAGCAGTGGCTGGCTCCCTGGGCAGAGACCTGTCAACAAGCCCAAAGAGCTGCCATGCAAACCAGGCCCACATCAAAACTTGCCACATGTCTCAGGGAGAGCCATTTTCTGAGAAGAATGTTTCCTCCTTTCCCCATTACTTTCACCATCCGTATTTTTATGGGAGCCCTTTTAGCACAGTATTTATTTCTGAGTCATACAAATCAGCTCCAAAGCTTGGGTATTGCCAAAAATGGGCTATTCATATTCATTCGTGCTCTTGTACGCATCTCTGCTCTCATAAAATGGAACATGTGTCTGATGAGCTTATTTACTTCCTAAATGTGTGGCAGGGAAAGATAGAGAATGTGCAAGAGATAATGGTAGAAGCATTGGAATAACATCAATAAGGCATTTGCAAATAGAAACTTCACAGTTTGCCTGCTCTCTGCCAAACTCTGTGAAGTTTGGTTATAATGGTGTAGATTTTATTGTTAAGCTCTTAATAATACATGGGCATGTGCTCCCATCGGTTAATTCCCAAAATAATGATGCTGCTCAGTACAGCGATGACTCATTCCAAGATGCCACTTGACTGGTTGCTGTTCACTTCCACAGGGAAGAAAACTGCTTAGGTCGTCACCTGTGCTGTCACATAGAGCCTCTTGGGGGCCAGGGCTTTCTGAGTGCCCCCATCTGCAGCAGGTTGAGTCTGCTGTGACTCATCCTGCACACAAAATTCACAGTCAGCTCCCATACCACAACTCTGATGGATAAAGCAATATAGAAAATGCTCAGGGAGCAAATTTCTCCACTCCCTGGAGCACACACGACATAACAACACCTTGCAGCACAGGTACATTCTCCCAGTGACTGTGGGGAGCGCTCACAATGCTGGCCTGCAGCATCTCTTTCCACGTAAGAGAAGAAGGCACTATTTTCACTGTAGGATTTTGGTGCCCCCTAATAAGACCCCATACTAAAAAGGAAGATGCTCCCCACCCAGCTGTCTTGTGCACATGAGGCAGTGGCTAACTGATCAGTCCTCTCCTTGGCAATAAGCAAGCAACCTAGAAAAGCCTATGTCTACCAACTTACTACAAAAGAAAATTAGATTCCTGTCCTTTTTCCAAAAATATGGAACATAATTTCAGGTTTTGCAAGTGTGTTTCTTACCCACGTTGCTGACATGGTATCCCCTGTGTGACAGACATTCTTACATTTATGCTAAAAGTATGATGGAATTAAAGAGCAGGATTCTGAAATAGCCTTAGGAAATAATTTTGTAAATATATACTCAGTGCTATGAGTCCTCTTCAACAGCCAAAAAGAAAAAAAAAAAGAAAGGAAAAGATTAAAAAAACCTCTCCGCTCTTCAGAAGTATTTTTATGAACCTCAAGGATGAGTCATCTCTGGCAGAGGAGAATTAACAGGATGCAAAGAAGGGCTGATTCCATACCAAAGCAGGGTGGAAATCACCATTCCTTCAGTTTGACGGCTAATTTTCTTAACTAGAACTTCCTTTACCACCACAAAGAGACCCCAGCTCCTCATATATGACTGACAGACAGTCCTCTCTGTCTCCACATTGTGCATGGACAACCTTGCCCATAACCTGGGCTGGGGGTGTGAAATAACAGAGACAAGAATCCTCTGCTACCTTGAGAAATATCCAGAAGGGCTGCTTCCTTTTTTCCTCCCCAGAAAAATGCATCTTGTCTGATAAACACCCTCACTTTTCTTCACCAGGCATGGGCATTCAGCATCAGACAGAGCCACCTCTAATCTCCCAAGTACCTTTCAATTTTACTTGCTACCAGGGCACTAAGATTCCCCTCTCTGTGGCAGATAAAATGAGCTCAAAGTTACACTTTCAGGGGTGGAGGTCAGTTCCCTGATATATCTAGACAGAAGCCTCTAATCACTTGAGTTTTTGTCCAAGTGAGACCTCTGAACACGCTGCATTTCTAAAATCTACTTATTAACATGATAACTAATCTAATGGATGCCATCAGGTGCTTGAAGGCTGAAGGCAGAAGCAGGCGTGCATACACATCAGGACAGCGTCTACATTTTTAAGCCAATTTGCTACTTGCCTAGAATTGAAAAGAGGATGACAAGTTCAGATCTGCAAAGAGTTTAATGGGAGCTAAGAAACTCTAACTATGGCTGACAGGGCAGAGATGGATGATGTCTTCCCTACTGCAAGTAGGATTTTTTTTTTTGTGTTCTTAAATCTTTTGAGTCTAAATTTTAACTACTGTACTACTCTCTGCCATTTTGATGTTTGCGTACAGGTTCCTGTAAGAGAGTTGCAAAAATCTATTCTGGTTCATTTTTCAATCAACAGGTTAAAGGAAAGACAAAGGGCTCCCAGCTATTCTTTCAATGTATCTAGAATTTGCAACAGCAGAAAGTACATTCTAGAAAAAGCCCTGGTTTTGGTGTGGGCTCAACAAAATTTTCCAACATCTCACTCAAAACAAGTTGGTAAGAGGAGTTTGCTGAATGAAGAGTAGAACAGTCTCACCTATTTTGGTGGAAGGACCTTTTCCAAATGCAAGTCAGGAACAGCTTTTCAGTTGTTCTCAGCACTGAATGGCAATCATCCACTTGGCTTCCCAAAAGTCCTGGCCCAGAGTCGACACTGGACTGTTACCTGCATGACACACTCAATTCGGCTGGAAGGGAAGAGCAAAGATCCTCCCTAACACCAATAACACACACACACTTCTAAACAAATGTGTGGGTTTAGTTACTAACTCCACACCTGGAGTGCCAAGGAGGGTCCTCAGGTTCCTAAGCCTTCTCAATTTTAGATCAAATTGCTACTTCTGGGGTGGAAGTAGTGTCTTTCCTGCCCCAAGCACAGTTACACAGCGCCATATGAATAAACAATAGCAAGAGCAAGTCAGGAGATCAGAGAAAAAAAACAGTGCTCTGACACCTCGAGTTTGGATTACTTATAAACTGCATCAATTCCTGGCAAGGCTGACCTAACTTGTGATCCTGAGAGCTCGATAAATTGAATTGCACAGAGTTCACCATGCATTGGCTTTCTGATGAAAACTTTAAAAAACAGTGTTGTTTGGGTTTTTTCCTCTCAACAGCAGTATAGTTCTAACAGTGTTGCATAAGCGTCGTGACTTCTCTCTCTGCTTTGAGACAAGTTTCTTTCCATGCTATGCACTGAGTTCTCCTTGGGTTTTTCTGGCCACCCCAGAGGATGCTGTGTTTCCATGATGTATTATTAAAGTGTGTATGTTGTTTATGAGCTACCCTGGTATCCTTCAGTAGGGAGACACAATCTAAATGTAAAATAGCATTACCGTGATAAATAAGGAGAATTCAAAGCTCTGGCATCTTTACTGCATGTATGAGATGTGCTTGGATGCTAAAGCTATCCTCTTTTTGTAGTTTCTTCACTGAGATCTGTAAGTACAGCAACAAAGTCTGACTTCTAAATGACTAATGCTTGCAACTGCACTGCCGACCTGAGAAGTTGCCTCCGCAGCCACCTGAAAATGACTGACTGGTTCACAGCAAGCAGGGTGGCATGGTGAGAAGAAAGGCCTGAAGTGGAAAATGATCCTGCCCCATCAGTTGACAGGAAGCTTATGAGGTGTTTTGTTGGTTCATAGCACAAAAAATGTGAGAACTGGGAGAGACAGAGGCACAAAACCTAGAATGCTTCACTGGCATTAGCCAGGTGTCTCACATATGGAGCGATGGGTATAATTCTCTCCCCGAGAGAGTTCTGTGGGGACTGTGTACGAGAACCACCAAAAGTGAGGCGGCAATGACCCCACTCTGCAGCACTCTTTTGACTTAATAGGAACAGCTGGTCAGTGAAGTGTTTGCTAGAAATTTACAAGGCTCAAACAGTGAGAAACGTCTGCCAATAAATCAAAAGGGAGCACCAAGCTAAATGAGGTTTAATTTAAATTCGTACCTAGGGCTGACAGATGAGAGCTTCATGGCTCTTCTGCATTGCATTAGCACACGCAGGTCTGTGCCCACAGCAGCAGCAGCAGCAGCTCGGGGAAGATGTTTCTGGATGGCAGCCTGGGGTCCTGGGTTAAGTGTGTGGCAATCGTGCGAAAGAGTGCGTTGAACCAAGGGGAGCTGTGGGGAGAGGCAACAGGGAAGTCGTTTCTCCCTAATGGCACATTTTCCAAGCCGTTTGAACACGATGAAAGCCACCTTGGCCACAAATGTTTTGGGCTCTGCTGTGCCCCATTGCTGCCACAGGCTTGATTCCACTGTTCCCTGGCAGAGCAACTACCGTATCAGAAAAGGCTGTGGCCATAGGAGGAATGTTCTCCCAAATGGCAGCTGGGGATAGCGAGGGGAGGGGAGTCAACTAAAATTTCTGTTCCCTTGACGGAAGAAGCCCTCACAACCTTCAGTGAAAGGCCAGCTTTCTCTGAATCTTCAGGATACGGTGGATGTGGGCAGAAGCCTCCAGAAGGTCAGCTCACAGTGACCAAGGCCATCACAGGCACAAGGGGTTAATGAATCCCTCTTGCTTCCCTGGGCAGTTTTCAGTCTGGCAGCAAGGGCTGGATTTCATCTTGAGACACTCTCAGGCAGACTGGGTGCCTTTGATCCCCCAGGAGATGAGAAGAGTCGTGCCAAGGCAAACATGGGTGTTTGCTGTTGTGCCTGCATGTCACTCTGCTCTACCACGAGAAAAGCTGACTTATTTTCAGGGAAATGCTCAGTCGCACTTACTGTGACTTTGGAGAAAAACTTCATGGCTGCTCATGGGCAACTTCAGCATTCAGAACAGTGGCAGTTCCACTGCAGACTTTGTGCCATAGCCAAGCCTGTTTTGCACCCATGCCTGGTGGCTTGTCTGAAGGAGGTTGGCATCTGATTTCCAGCTGTGCTGTGCCATGTCACCCAGGTTTCTACGCCCTGGGGGAAACTGAATCTGCTGCCGAAGCAGCGTTCACTTTGCCAGGAGGTCTTGTGGTGCCATCAGTGGAAATAACCACTTTTCAGGCCGTTAGGGTAGTGCAACCAGCCAGTCAAAACTGCATAGAATAGCAAGTGGGATGTTGCCGCCTCACAGATGTGAGAGCACAGCCGGGTGCCAGGATGGCTGCCTGTGTGTCTCCATGATGCAGGGTCCTGGAGCCACTGCAGGGCCAGGCACCCCCAGGGTCCTCTCCCTACCCTTGCAGGCCTCTGCCCATGGCTGGAAAGTGCTGCAGAGGTACATGGACAGCATGCTGTGCCTCAAAACATGATTTGTGCTGCTGCCCAAGGGGGCTTGCTTTGAATCTCACAGAGCTGCTGGATTGTTTGCTCACAGTTCACGATCCCAAAATACAGGGCTGGTTGTCGCCTCATCTGGGATGTGGCATAACTGAAGAGGTGAAGGAGAGAGTGAAGGTGGGAATGGCTGAAGGATGAGCTGCAAGGTGAGTTTCTCTGGGCTGGGCTGTCACTGAATTCTGCATGGCTCTTTGTTTGAGTTGGGGAATCAGTTTGGCTGCTTTTTTTTTATACCCCCAAATGAAATTAGAGATATCCAAAGCATGACATACCACAAAGTGTACCGGGGGGTGTTCCTGGTCTGTGAGCAAATCTAAAAAAATGCATCTGTATGGAAAGAATTGTGATCATTGCCTCTTATACTCACCAATGCTCTGACTGCAACAAACCTGAACAAACTGATTTTTTCTAGTGTTTTCCAGAAGTTTCAAACAAAAGAGACTGAAAATAGTGCACAAAATACAAAAAAAATGCAGATCTACTGGTATATTGACATTCTAGTTAGCTTTTCATATACAAATACAAACTTCTGTGCATGCACACACACATATGCACGCATAAAATGGATTAGATTAGCTCTGAAGCTTTCAAAAACAGCAGCTAAACTTTTTAAAAGCCAGAGGCAGCCATACTTCCTTCAGAAATGATCTGGTAGGAAAATATCAAAAGCAGAAAGTGCAGGCTTTTAAAGAAATGTGTAGGAGCAAAACGAGCTTATTTCTGTTTTAATCCAAATTGAATCATATGTCTTATGTCAAAGCTATAAAAAACAAGGAAGGTAAAAGAGGTAATTCATGTACTACAAACTTTTAAAAAATTTTGTATTACATTATTTCCTTCTCTTTACACAAAAGAATAAAAAAAAAGCAGCAATTCCTAGCAAGAAAATTTCACCTCCTTCCTACCATTAAGAAGAAACTAAGGAAGCACATCCTCTTCTGGTATAGTCTGTTACAGCTCCTCAGGAATCAAAGGAAGTAGGACAGTGTCCAACAATGGAGGACATGATCCTCAGATCTTTAGTAAGTGAAAAAGCATCCTGTCTGGAACTATTTGGGAGAGGAAGCTTATCCAGAGATAGCTAATAAAATAGTTTCAGTGCTCTGTAAAGGAGATCAGTTGATCCTGAGTAAAGGCTGCTGCCATTGACTTCCTGTTGGGAGAAGCGCGGCATCCCCTGGCCCTTTTCCCAAGCCCCAGAGGAGAAGTGTGCGGGTCAGATGAGCTGTCCAGCTGGCAGAGCTGCCATCTGTCCCCTTGGACACGTCTGCCATTACGTAACGGCCCAGATATGGCCAACTGACCAGGAGGCCCTGCAGAAGGAGGGCTCCCAGATGGCAGTCTGCTGCCACTGCGGATACTGAGTACACTGCTCCCTCCTCAGCTCTGGGGAGCTTGGGGAAGGACGGCATCCAGAACGGGGCTGCGTGAAGTCCGTAGGTACCAAGAGCCTGCTTCTTCCCTCCATTTTTTCACAGGACCCTCAGATCCTACGGGAGCAAGGGCTCTGCAACAGACTCAGCTCTGAAAAATTACAGTGAGCCAGGTCGTTCCGGAAAGCACAACACACTCTGCATGCACATCCTGCCTGCATGGGCTCAACATGCCCAGCTAGGACAGTCAGACACCGCACAAATGAGCATGAGACTGGGCTAGGACACAAGCAGGATAAAGACCTAAAGATCTCCTGGCAAGCTGAAAAGCTATTAGTAGCCTTGGAGCCATATTCAGCTAAATTACCTTAAGCACTGATGCAACAAAAGGATGATTTCTGGTCCAGAGAGTATTTAGAACGTGCAAATTAGGATCCTGTAGGACACGTACCTCCCACTGATATTACAGACAGCTTCAGAGCACCCAAGAGGCTGAAGGCACCAGCAGGCAGCCGCATCCATCCAAACAATACAGACTTCCAGCACTCCCTGCTGCCTGCTCAGTACTTGCCTTGGTACATGAAGCAGGACTTGCCATCTCTCCCTCCATTGCTGCACATCAGGGTGTATCCGCTCACTTCTCTTGACACACTGTGGTGGAAGGTGACGTCGTTTCAGTCCACCACTGGTTTTTACCTCCTTCCCTTCTCAGAGCAGACTGAGAGCTCTTCACAGCATGGCTTCTGTCAATGGGTCCCAGGCCCTGATGGGGGCTCCTGGACACAAGATCAGAAATTAATAAAATAATAAAAAACCAGTAATGGTTCTTGCAACTACCTCCCCCAGCTTCTTGCTTTCTCATCCCCCTCGCTCTTGGGTTCTGCAGCAATAACAGCACTAGCAGAATTTCTGTGAACAGAATAATACTGCAAAATTCAGGTTATCTCTGGAAAATCTTCCCAGAACAGCCTGAAGTGGCCACATGATTTTAGAGAAAGTGGGAGGATGTCACTTTCACTCAAAGGCCAAGACTAATGCTGAGCTGGATCCATTAATCCTGTCTGAGCTGAACAGGTCTCCAAATCGCCTGCCTCTTCTGGGAACATTGAAATATTAGCAAACTAATGCAAAAACTATCATCACCCCAAGCCATGTTCATCCAGGGCTAAGAAACTATTCCATGCCTTTGCACAAATTATGTTGGGCTCTTAAACTACCAAAGTAGCCTTTATTAGAGATTTAATCAGGTTCAGAACAAAAAAATGACCATTTGGAAGACCAGAAAACTGTATAAAATCACTACCATAAAGAGAAAGACATTTCTGAGCTGCTCTCTGTTTTTATTTCCTGCATGTGGAATCAGTCAATCATTTTGAATGCTTGATAAAATCAAGGACAATTAAACTAAATTGAGCTTTAATTTCAGACTGTGACATATGTCTACGGCTAAGTATTTCTTTCTGCAGTGTCTGGAATTACTAACCAGCAGCACAAGCTAAGTTCAAATATCAGTCAAGGTGGGAAAAGTTCTTCACTCATCAAAAAGCAGACAATAAAAGTGTTGGAATACTTCGCATTACTTTCAGAACAGAAGAGCTGAAACAAGGTCTGTATTCCAGTCTGGTATTAATAGGATTAGAATAATGTCTCAGGAGTTGTGGAAGGACAGACACGGCCAAGCAGCAATGACCCAGCTAATGAGGAATCCCACCTCTCTGTGCAAGAGGACAAAGGAGCCCCACTGAGGGCTGAGCCCTCAGTATTCATGAACAGCACCAGTACCTGTGTTCCCAGCTTCAGGCACACTCAACATCACCTTTCTGAGCTGCATCACTGAAGATCTGTACAGAAACGATTCTTTATTGGCAAAGGCACAACTGCAACAATTGTTTTTAATCCCAGTCTCAAATCCAACTTTCATATCTTATAAAACCAAAACCATTTTTCTCTTCTTCTAATGTCTATTGTATCTGCCTGTTACAGGGTCTGGCTCTTCTTCTCTGAGCAACTGATGGTCCCTGTGAACTGACTGGACAGCTGGTCCTCCTGACAAAGTTTGCTCGTGCAGCAGACTTTATTGCCATCCCACATCAGCTCTGAGTTTGACTCCTGCTCCTGCATATTTGATGGCAGGTCTGGGCTGGTTGTTAGCCTGCCGTAAAGCGCTGTGACTGTGTGGTTTTGACCATGTTCTTTCCTCTCAAATCCTCAGATGACCTACAAGAAGAACAAAGCTTTTCCAGGCTGAGCAGATGGCTTGCAAGGGGATACCTGCTCAGGAAGGGCAGGCTGTGTTAATGACTTTTCCAAAGTTCCACTGTCCCATTGCCAACAATGTCATTTCCAGAAAGTGAATCCTGTGGCAAGACAGCAAGGAAAGATGATTTTAACAACACAGCACTATCCTCGGCCTATGCGAAAAAGTTGTAAAAACTTTTTGGCCACACAAACAGTGATCCAGATGAGTTTTCTGTGGTTCTGGATGGCTGAAGTCCTACAGAGGGGAGCTGAAGGGAGATGACTTGTACTTTCTGGAAAAGTCCAGTCAGTTGAGACCAAAGAGACTAACTGAATCATTTAATTAGAGACCACATGGAGTCAGAAAAGGGGTTTGATTTCATCCAAACCTTCTCTTAATCACAGGAAGCTACAGAGTAGGATATTACACAGACTAGGGGGAAAAATTAATATCAAACGCCTTATGAAGTTGCTCGTTTGTGAAAAGTCCATCTGGTTCAGTCTCTAAGGCACAATGGCTGGCCTCTCAGCAAGTCACTATTCAAATCCTCCCTGTCCAGTGACAGCTCTATTACAGCAGAGGAGGTGTTAGAAGTCTTGCTAGAGGTTGGCACAGCAACTTACACAGGGTACTGTGGGTCTTAGCATTTCCCCCTCAGCCCTAATGAACACTCATGTCTAGAACAATAAAATCTCTTCTCGGTGATGACTTTGAGAGAAAAATCATCTATGATGCTGATTAAGATACAGTAAAACCTTCTAATGTCTATTTCCAACTACCTTTGAAATGCAGACTGCTACACAGAGGCAACCAAATGTCCTAGTTTAACCTCTTACACAGTTATCAAATCAAAAGGAAGAACAGTGAGAAATTCAGGAAATCAAAGGCCTTGCAAGAGGGTTCAGGGACTTCAAAACAGCCTCTTCTCACATGCAACACTTGCGTGGGAGAACAGGGGGAGGAAACGGTGTGTTCAGATCTCCAGTCAGTTTAGGACTTACTCCTATAACTTTCTGACATCATCTTCTATTATAACAAAACTTAATCCACTTCACAGGAGTGGCTTATTACCAGTTCTGTTTACAGCACAGAGTGCCAAGCAAAAAACCTTCTGTAATAACGAAAGTTATCAACTCTAATAACATTTCTTGACAGCAGGACTCTCCTTTTTTCTATTATTTATTTCTTGGAAAGATGTAGAAATGCTATTTGTATGATTAGCTGTCCAAGTACGTCAGAGAACAGCATATAAACAGGATTCACTTGCAAAATGGAGGCAGAGCCAGACTCATGGAATATGTCAAAAAGGAGCCCTGTTTTTAATGAGTGACAAACCCATGCCACTGAAATCTATAACCAAGGTATCACAGAAATTTGCGACTCAGTAAAGTTGTAACAAATATTTAATTCTGCAGTATGCACAGACGTGGCTGAGAAATTATCCAAAGATTTCCTTAAGAAACGTCAAAGCAGCTAACTTCAATCACATTTTGCTGGGGCTGATATTCTCTTTCATTTTCGGAAAGTTTTGGGAATTAACAATGGTCTTGGCAAACATTTATTCCAACAAGTTCCTATGCAGTCCTTTTAGCTATAACGAGTGTACTTACTCCCTGGATCTCAGTTTGCACATCATTCTAACTACCCAGCAGCATTTTGGAACAGAGCCATGTGTGTTAAGGAAGTTACAGCAATAGAAAATGCTACCCCCATATCCAGCCACATGGATGTCATGAAGCTGAAATCCTCTTTATCCAGAGGAATAGAGGAGGAACCAAGAAAAGCTAGACCAGCTCAACTGAATGTCCATGAGGTCCCTCTGATTCTGTCTGGATACTACACCTTGAACTTAACTGATGGATCTTCCCTTCGACAGGACCCATCATGGTCACCTTGGTTGTGACAGTTTTCCCTCCTTCAGGACATCGAAGCCCTAGTCTGAAACATGGCAACAGAAGGTCTTGCTTTCACATCACTGTGTTTTGATTTTAGACGGTTTGCTACATCTGGTGCAATTGATTTTTCCTCAGTACTGAGCAAAACAGAAACAGGCAGACTTTGTGAGCCACCAGAAGATCTGAGTTTCCATTTAGGGAAAGTCAGATGTGGCAATGATTTAGGCATCACAGACATGAAGGAATGAGACTGGGATCTTATCTGGGAAATGACACTGTTTTAAATATAAGGCTGAGATTTGAAATACTTTTAGCAAAATCATCTTCTAATTAGTCCAGGCTTTATGCATTTGTGGATTCTTCAGTCCTTGTGCCCTTGAGAAAATGCAGTAAAAGATTTTGGGTTGTCATGGACGGTAATTTTGTACTCTGTCACAGGACCACGGCTCAGCAGAGAGAAGCTGTAGGTTTTGCCATGGAAATGGCATTCCAAACAGCAGCTCCTCTGACTTTTTATCCCCATTGGCAAAACAGGGCAAGAACCATCTTGCAGGAGCATAATCCAGTGTCAGTGAATACCTTTGTGACCCCAGGACGGGGGGTACTCCAGAAACACAGGATGTTGTTTTAAGCATTATTGCCCATGAATGCATTTGTGACACCAATTAAAAACCTGTAAAAGACCATCTGCTTGTAGAACTTTGAGGTGCAATGGACATTCACGATGGGCTTGTATAGATGCTATCTGTCAGATTTAGTCTGTATGTGCACGAGACACTGCACAACAGCCATTCACTCATGTTAGATAGCAATTGTGGTATTCTGGATGATGATTTGTTGACTAGTTAATGGCTGTCACTGAACATATTGTATGTACATTAGCTGTCCTGTTTTAATGAGAAACAGAATTATTTAATGTTCCTCTTCTGACATTTTTTCATTTTTAATATGCAATTAAAAAATGACAAATGCAGCCCTCAGAAGAGGTTGGACTAGACAATCTCTAGAGGTCTCTTCTAATTTCAGCTATTCCGTGACTCTGTGAAAATATCTTGGAGTCTTTAAACAGCATTAGAGGGAATATTATTACCTGTGTGTGAACAGATAGCTGAGACACCAACATGGCCGGTAGCACAAACAAGACTGCAGTGAGTTGCTTTTATCTCACACTGCAGCAGAAATGCCTTAACTTCACTACAAAATGTGAACGCGAGAGCTTACTGAGTGCCATTTCAGACGGGTGCTTGTCCCATGTAATTTGTTAATATTTCTCCTGAAAAGCAGGTATCAAAAGCCATTACCTGGCTACATTTCAGCTGGTCCCATCTTTCTGCACCTTGCTCAACACCAGCACAACGAGTGTGTCTCTCTGTAAAGGACTGAAAGAAAATTCCATATTGCCATCAAAAAGAGCACAAGCCTGGGCCTTGGGCACGTGTATCCCTGGGGAAGAGTACACAGACGTTGCTGCCTGACCTTGTGAGCCCTTGGACTAGTGTGTCTTGTCACCGTGATGGTGGTGGCACAAGTTGGAGTCTGCGTCTGTAGGTTTAGGCTTGGTGTTCCATTTGGCATGGTTGATGCTGACACCCTGCTCCATAAAAGAAAAAACAATATCCCCCTCTCCCCTGTGGTTTCATGAGGCCCACATCTGCCTGAAAGTTACCTTGGTTGTTGCTTACCCAGACTTTTGCTGTGCTATAACTTTATGTCAGCATGATCATCTGTGTTTCATGTAGTTGGCTCTGAATAAGTCTGAACAAAACCTTCCATTATATCTGCTAAACAAAATTGCTGGTTTGTGATTCAAAATGGCTTGGCTGGCACTCCATGGCCTAGCACAATACATGCAATCCCGTGTTGCCGGTCACCTTTAGCCAGGGTCACGGCACTGATGGCTCGCCCGAACGTCAGAACGAATCCTGCCACTAAAGTACGTGCAGCTGGGCACGACAGAGGTGATGTGACACGTCTGATGCCATTTCTTTTAACGAACAACAGGCACTCTTTGGATGTGAATTGAGTTCCATTGTCACTTACAATCTGTCCAGGAACTTGAAAATGAAAGTCTTAGCACTTCCAGTCTCTGGGCTGAAGGAATTTGCACGGAACATTGCAAGTTATTTTCAAGGCTCATCTAACAAAGCTGAAAAAATATGGTTTATGAAAAGTCCAGAGAAGATCTCCTGAATTCTACCTGCTGATTGTTGTACTAAAGAGCACATGGTGTTTGTGGATAATCTTGACATTGCATTGCCATTGCTGACTTACCCCACAGACGACCTGGCCAGCATCTAGTAAGTGAAGAATCCTCACATGCTTTTTGCAGCACAACGAACCTGGACTTGATGATCTGAGAGGTCCTTAAAAAAAATCTTTAATTGTTTTATGATTCTAAGGCACATCACAAGAGGTGACAATCCCTTCAGCTGTCAGTCCATTTGCTTTAGCACAGTGGCGAGGGGATAAAGGACTAGAACCAGTTCACTCGGGAAATGAAGCCCTGCTGCTGTGAGGGGGGAGGAACCCATAGTAAGAAATTACTTCTCAAGAAAAGAGCATAATTGTGAGACATTTTGTAGTTGTAATGCCTCACGGATAGATTTGCATTTGCATATTACACACTAACTAAACACTCTTCACACAGGCAATGCTCTGTCAGTTTTCATAACCCAGCTGCCTGTAAAGGACTTGTTCTGTTTTCCCTCCTGAAGCTGTATGTGAAAGCAGAAACATTCTGTGCTCACAACTGGCTTTGTGGAATGGGTATTTTTGTCAAATCGCCACAAACTCAGAAAATATTTTGCCAATGGATTGAACAGGAGCTGCTACATAATGCAGTAAAATTTGAATTTCATATTCAGTGAGAGCTGATCTTTTTCCTCCTTGAAGCTATCATTAGCAGATGTTGCAGACTTTTGGTATCTGCTGCACAGTCCTCCGCAGAGACACAGGTACATAGGCTCAATGCTTTCCTCCATCAATAGGGTGAGGAGTCCCAGTGTCACAGGCTGCTCTTCTCCTTCCATTTCTGCAAGCCTCATCATCACTCCCTGTTCCTTCACAGCTCTGGGCCAGCATGACCAAATCTTAATGAGTGTATCTCTAATTTTCTGTGAAGCATCAAGAAGCCTCAGTGGCACAGACAGGCTTCAAAAGGACAACAGTTACCATACACAAATCCACAAGGCCTTAGTACCTGCACAGCTACTCTGTGTCAAGGGCTTTGTGGCTCCTGTAAACTGAAGGCATAGAAGAGTTACAGGAGTCAGTAACTACAAAGCTGTAACTAAAAATGACCTCCTTTTGCTTCATACCTGTGTGCCTGCATATTTGCTACTGATGGACTGTTGGCCCATTTCCACCAGTCAGGATGACCCAGCCATGCACTTCACCTCTCACTGGAGCTAAACAGCCTCTCCTGTTCCCCTGGGACCAACTTGCCTTCCCTGCTGATAAAGTGGTGCCCTTGAGGGAAAGGAAGAGGGGTATTTGGCCACCCCATCAGACCAAAGCACGTCCTTCAGACGCCTGTGCCTTTCTCCCGTAAAGCCTCGAGCCTCGGTCCAGGGGACTGAAGAGCATTACCAAGCTGTGAAGTCCAAAGCTGTGCGGTGGGGAAACACACACAAGCCTGTCAGTATCCAAATGTCTTGGCGCACCTCCATGGGGCAACACTCTTGTTGGAAGAAGCCAATTTGTACTTTTACTGCTACTAATGCTGGAGGAGACTGGGCTGGAAAGGAGGGTGCAACACCAGCCTTTTCCCTAGCGCAGTCACACTGCTCTCGCTGTGCCTGGGGGGCTGCACCAGGCAGCTCATCCCACGTGGTGGGAGAGTCCAGCACCACTTCTAATGGGTGCTCCAGGCTCAGCAACAGGAAATCACCATCCTCATTTAGCTACGTGCACTTCTGAAAAATGACTTGGCCGTAACACCAGAACCAAAGGAGGTTGTGTTTTTCTGCTTGACGTTTGTAAGAGGAAACGAAAGGCCAGCTGCTGGTTACACTGGCTGGCACAGGCTCCTCTTAATTTCAGGGATAAAACGCACAGCTTTGATGAAAACAGCAAATGGTAAAACGCGCAAAGCCAACCATGACTGCTTCAAACTGCAGCACTTGCCTGCTGTAGATTATTTTTGCAGAATACCAGCAGGTCACTGACTCACACGGATAAGTATTACCTGGCAGCAGAATTATCATCGATTTCATACGATTGATTTCTCAGTCAAAGAGTAACATACTAAATCTTTTCTGTTAAAAGAACAAACTACCATGACAGGAGAAAGTAAATTATTCTGGGAGCCCATGGCTTAAAGACCAGAAAACCTCTCAGAGATGTTTTTCACTGCCTGATGGAGGAAGGAAACTTGTTTTGCTCCTTAGTGCTTTCCAAGCAGATATTTTATGGGTCTCAAACCTCCATGTTGTCAAACCAGAATTCTTCGTTAAAAAGATCTTGCATACAATAGTCTACAAACTGAACCAAAGGAGATTATAAGTACTAAAATATACAATGAAACAGCATTGACTGCCAAGCAAACTGACGGGGAATTCAAACTAAGATTGTTTTTCTATTCTTATCTTACCTCATTATAAGTCAGATTTTTTGTTTACCCTGGAGAGAGACATGTTTCTGGTTTTGCACTCCTGCTGTGCCACTCTGAATGTGTCCTTGTTCCTGTAATGCCAGGCCTCTCAGCAGATTTGCTTTTCTCTTGGTCCACTTGATCAGAAATACTACAATAGCCATGTTTCTGGCCCATTTGTGAGGCTTCTTAATCTGCAGTTCACCAGAACAGCATTTGGCAAAGACAGCTGCCTGGTATTTATTCTTTTACCTCTCCAGTCCTGGAATCTGCTCAGTCTTTCAGCTTAAATTAATATATGCACAGGTAAAATGTGTGTATTTCTACTGGCAGGATACGAGGTAAGAGAAAAGAGGAGCATGTAATGCCCTGGCCCCACATGCCCCAACTCGAGAGTCCAATTTGCCCTTCCCATGCAGCCAGGGTAGGCAGCAGGAAGGCCAAGGGCATACCCAGCTGCTGCAACAGCAAAATCTGTAACAAGGAGCTCTACTGGCTCTGCATATGGTTTATATAGCACTGATTTACCTAAAAAGGGCTCAAAAGTGTCTCCATGCCCCTGTGCTGTGACGCAGAGATGTGTCTCACATTCACACTACTCCCAGTGATCTGGGAGCATGCACATGCCCAAGGATAAAATTGTACCCCCAAGCGTTTGGAGCTCAGGAATAGCACAGCTGTTAGGAGAAGAAAAATATCTTACCTGTTACTCTGCTCTTTTAGGACCTCATCACACACACGCTGGCTCTCGGTGCTCCTTCACTGCTGCCAGCCCTCTCTCAAGGCAGTGCCCGGGAATCTCCTGGCTCCAGGGCAGGTCCTCACTCCTCACGCCAGCCCTTGCTGCCTTCTCTTGTTCTGCTTCCCCCCCTCACCGACTTCTTGTCCTGTGTAAAAAGCCTCTTTTCTCAGTGTCACTGATGTCTGCTCTGCTCTTATCTTTCCACTAGAGTTTCCTGTTCCCAGCGCCACCTCACTACTATTCTACCTCTTCCCTTCCTCTTCGGTACATGAGATACCAGCAGTCCTGGCTGCCTTTCACACCCTTTCCTCCACAAGACCAAACTTGCAGCATCTCTATGGTGTCCTCTGTATTGTTGCCTGGTCTCCAGTTGCTCTCACTGTAATGCACCGATTTTCTGGCCACAGAAACACTCAGCACTACCTCCTGCACCCACAGCAGTCTGTGGAAATCTGTACTCTTCTTCCAAGCTTTTTCTGTTGAATTATCTTACCTTTTTGAATGGAATTTTTTACCATTTGGATTAAAGTTTCCCATTCATCGATGACAAAATTAGTTCAGAAACTCTTTGAAATATGTTTTAATAACAAAATACTGTTCCTCCAGTGTTACCTACTTGGCATTTATATAGACCTATTTAATATGATAATATTATCATCTCCCCACATTAGAGGAAGTTTGGAGTAGAAGAGTTAATAAAAACTTAATCTTCTCAAAGTATTATAGATGAATGCTCCTGAACCCAATTTGTGTGCTTTCTGCTAGTCAAATAGACACAAAGATACTGAGGGTGGAGGAAGGAGACAGAAGAGATGAACAGTATTTCTGATTAAATAAATTCCTGTAATGGGAGTCAATTTGACTATAATTTGATTAAAAAATGTCTATTGTATTTACATCCAGTGCTAAAAGAAGTGGAAATGGTTTGCACTTAAATTTTATTTTAGGTTTCTTTGTAACACTGAAAGAAAGTATTCTTACTGTTCCCTCATCAAGTTCACTGTCTTCTGTATTTTCACACTTCTGGATGCACGAACATCACTGAAAGGCTCATGCTCATGTGCTCCCCCCCATTGCTGACTGTGGATTGAAATAAACCAGATTAAAATGAGCCCCATCTGAGGGAAGACTGTTTTGTAAATGTCTCAATCAACCTCCAACCTCAGCCCTACAGATCTCTGCAGAAGCTCAGCAGACTCTCACCAGGGAAGCAGAAAAAGCGCTAACCTACACTCCCACTGCAAACATTAACTAATTTATCCAGATGTCAGTGCAAAGAGTATGTCTTACCTTTGTTTGTACATGAAATAGGGAGATGGGGTCATGAAGGAGGGAAGGAGAAAAGGGCTTCTTGCTCATACAACGAATACTGTCACAGCTGGTAGATGCTGCTTTGATTTCCCCGTGCAAGCGTGACTGACAGGGACAGTACTGCCCTACCCATCGATCCTCAAGGCTGGGATCATACAGTGATAAGCATACAGGCTTGGAGTGGAGCACTGCCCTCAAGGAACATGAGTGGGGGGTCAGTCACAGGGCACAGCTTTCTCTCAGTCTCACATCTGATGTTGGGACAACTGGAAAAGCAGGCAGGTAGGTGTAACAGAGGAACACAAGCTTGGGGAACTAGACTGGAAGCAAAGACTGTAGAAATTTGACACTGAAAACAAAGGGGTACAGGTGAAATCTAACCCCTGCAAGGTTTGTGAGCCTTGGGAGCTGCAGCAGCGCCCAGGCAAGGTGAGAGCAAACCTTGTGCTGTAGCACAGGAAGACAGAAGTGGTCTGGCTATTTAAGGCATCTCAGCCAAATTTTACTCCCATTCAAGTTAGCAGGACTGCTTGGATTTAGCAGCAGCTATGTGGGGCTTGGCAGCTGGCTGGGGTTAAACCATGACAGAGGACTAAAGAAAAGCAATATAATCTATTGAAAATAAATACCCCTTGAACAACTAATTGGATATTTTTAATGACCTTGTAAATTTAACTGACACTGCAAGAGTTTCAATGCTATGACATAAAAATACTTAACACTTTCCTCACAAAATCCTAACACGGGAGTAACATAAAATGGGACACATCATACTGATTGAAAAATAATTGAGAGGAAGCATTGAAGAGACAAAAATCTGCAGAAGAGATGCAAGAGGAACAAACCTGATTTCAGTTCCCTTTCTCTCTCTGCTGAGTATAGATGAAACCTACGAAATTAACTTGCTGTGCCATGGTCTTCAAGAATACTCTGAAGTCGTAATAAACAATTATGCCTCACACATTATGCAAATATAAAGTCACATCTCTTAGGCAGAGAAGTGAGGAGCTGCCATGCAGAGGAGCAGAGATCCTGAAGGACTGCTCCAGTGAACAACCAAGCCAATACAAACTACACAGTGTGACGTGCCGGCCCAGGCACATCAATCCCTTTCCTTAATGCATACAGAGCACAGGACTGAGCAGGGGATAGAGAAGTTACCAAACCTCTCCCAGTGTGCTCAAATGCCAGATCTGGTTTGGCCTTCGCACTGAAACACTGCAAAGTCAGAAATGGTTGAGAGAAGCACCACAAGAATTGCACACGTAACAAGAACATAACAGCAGTGGAGGCAGGATCTTAGTTAGACGGAAATGATAAAAATCAAGAGAGGCTTTTTAGTTCCTGAAAAATGCCACCTAGACAGCTGCAACTTGAAAAAGGAAGCTGCCTTATTACAATACAAGTCCAGGAGCTCATCCAAGTAGGTGGGCTACCTACTGTAGCTGTAGGGTCATGCTGAATGATAAATCATCAGAGGATGACTCCTGCAGACCTCTTGCACAACTTTTCATGCAGCTGCACTTAACACTGAACGGATAAGCTACATAACATTAGCCTGTCATAGAATATGTACTTCAGGCACCAACTGGTTTCCTTCTGGTTCTATCTGCAGCAAGATCAAGTTGCACTTAAAAAGGACACAATGGATCATGGCCACCACTGGGCTGGGGGGCTCCTACCTCAGAGAAAAGCCACTGACCTCTGAAAAATGTGGATCATTTTCTTGGAGGACTGAACAACGATAACACTGAGGTACCCTTGTGCTTTGCACTGGTACCACAGTACCACTGGAAAGCACAGGCATCAAAAGTAAACACATCTTTAGGGAAAGTATTTTAAACCATTGACTTTATTAAAATACTTAATACACGGTTTTTAGAGGAATGTACTTACATTTTCTGGAAACTCCACTGAACCCAAATTTTAATAATATATTTAACAAATGACAAAACAGTGGATGAATTCATGCTGTACACCAAAGAATAGACAAGTTAGGGTATTGTTTTTCATTATCCACCATCATTATTTTCCTGGCACAGACTCTTCTTTGCTTTTTAGCTTCAATCTCTTGAATATCTAGAAGCAGAGAAAGGAGGTTTGCATTTCTCATGGCATTAAACCCATCTGCTCCAGGTGGAAGTCCACTTGTTTTCACCACCTTCATTCAAACCTTCCCCAGTAGCCTCCTCTTCCAGAAAAGCAAAAGTGATTGACCTCTCTGAAAAGTTACAGGTCACAGTGCAAGACGAGTTCGACAGTCAAATGTGAACATGGAGCTCTGTACCTTCTCACAATCATTACTCTTTCAAAATATTCATTTCAAACTCAGAGTGGAAAAAAAGACACTGTCAAAATACAACGGCCAAAACACATTCATGGACTTAGTGGAATGCACATGGAAGACGGCTTGCAATGCTGCAGCTCTGAAGTAAAAGGTAAACCAGAAGCCAGGTCTTATTGAAATACAAAATGCAAGAGCTGGGAAGGAGAAGGACAGAAATAACCTGGACACATTCTTAAAAAATGAAATGTCCTAACCTCATGAAGAAGGCTGTAATCATCATACACATTGCAATTGCCATGAACCATGGAGATCAGTGACAAAGTGTACGTTGTGACAATCTCACTGACAAGTATAATCTGGGGGAAATTATTCATACCGAGCAAAGAAATAATTAACTGTGTGTTTCAATGCAAGATGCACAGAGGATGCATAGGTTTTCACATCAAATTAATAAGGCTCTTTTTAAGAGATCATTTTGCAACCTTGCATAGGTGATATTATATCTTTTCAATAGATAATGTGCAGAAAACTATGTACAGTTGAAAAAAAGAACTTTGATGAAAGCATTTTTTCCCCTCAAATTTTACCATAGTATAAAAAGTAACTTATATAACTCTTTCAGTTCTCTAAAACACATATGGAATATCCCAGAAAGAGAAACCAGGAACACCATCTAAATGATGCCGTGTGCATTTATACAACAGGTTGAAACAACTAGAGAAGCCACCACAAAGCAAAGTCATAAAGTTTTCATATAGAAAAAAAAATGCAGGAGTAAATTTTGCTTACAAACATGAAAACTCATTTAAACAGAAATGCATTTTAGTTATAACAAATTAATGACCTTCACTAATCAGACTGCTGAATGGATGGATGACTCACACACTAAGTATACAACAGAAAGAGCCAATTCAATCCCTGCTTGATAAATGGACAGTAAACTTTAAAATCTGCATTTGGTTTCCAATTAATCCCAGCTCAGAACAACTCCTCCCTTGGACAGCCAGACGGCAGCTTCTCAAAACTAATATTATGAACATCTGCCAGTCCGCGCAACAAAAGCCATTAGGGCATTCATGTGCTCCTTCATTTGGTAAGAAAGAAAGTCAGCCAGAGGATGAGCACAGTGCCACAGGACAGCCAACCCCACCTTCGAAAATGAGTGTCCTGTTCCCTGGGACACTCATCCACCACCCCAAAATCGTTTATTTTTGCCCTGCAATTATCTAAATCAGGAGACTTTCTGTCTGATGTGGCTCTATTCCACTGAAACTAATTTCTCCTTTACACAGGAGTTGCCTGGCATTTTTTTTGCCATTTTGTGCCTGGATGCAAGACTTCATTATTAGCGCTGCTTATTACTCTTGCATATCACAGTGATGTGTACTTTTTAGTAGTATTTACAATGGTATCACTGTGGAGAACTAAGTCCTGTACGAGAAACAGTCTCTTTAACAGAGACCTTAATTCTAAGGATTTGGTACATTTCTGATCTACAGATAAAAAGGCAAAGCTAAAATCAGGCCACTATACATTTGGCATTAGGTTCAAACATGGGGAAAAAGCAAACATCCAGCACATTCCCTTGTTTCAAAGGGATGCTATTTACAAGAAGAATTTGCTTTTTTAATATTTCAACAACAAAAACCCAGCTAATTTCGAAATAGAGTAATCTAAGGTGACTTAGTTTTTAATCAACAGAAAACACAAACAACATTGCTGTTTGCTGTTAAACATAAGTCTCAAAAATGCAGGGAAACTATGATCAGTTATACTATGGGTGACAAATCACAGCCAGTTTAGTAACAACAGTAAAAAAAACACTTCTGCTTTTTTTAAACACAGCTTCTAAAAAGTACAGCATCCCAATATTTCCTCAGTTCCAGACTGCTGACATTATAAATTAAAGGTGAAAAGAGATCCGTATATAAACAAGGCAGCTTTCCACTGACTTCATTGTACTTGGTTCTTGTCTAAACCTTTGGAAATTTAATCTTCAAATACCATAAGGTAAGGTTGAATTTATCAGTTACAAAACAACGTCCATTTGTACGTGGAATTCGGAAAAACAAAACAAAACGAAAACCAAACTCAAAAAACACACACAAGTATTTACAGCAATTCAGATCTCTGTTTTCCCAGCCTTCACACTTGCGTGTCACCTTCTGCAGAACTGTACACACACGATCCACTGAGACCAAGGCCCTATGTTATGGTACGAGGCCTTTTGGGCGGGGGGGGTGGCATGAGTTCAGTGTCAGGATCAAGGTGGTGCTTCCGCGTCTGTCCTTGGGAAGCTGCTGCACATCTGTCAATGAACTCAAACAGCATCTCCTTCGTCACTGGATTCTGGATGCTGTTGCAGACAGCTGGGAACGAAGAATACATTCTCGTGTAACTAAACTGATTTGTTGTAGTCGGCACTTCAATAACTTCACCCCCTCTTGGCAAAATAACAACATATTTTGGCTCAAATACTCAGCCTTAAACATGCACTTTGACAAGGTGGTTGTGTCTGGAGTCACGAATCTCTGCTCTGCCCCCCAGAGAGCAAAGCAGTGCCGTGGGCCTCTACTCTCATGGGAGTCTCTTTCTAAACAAACAAAATGCACGTGTGCGTGTAAGGCTTCCTGGGGCAACTATAAAACCACCAAGAACTGACATCCTATTGAGGCAAGAAACAGCAGCGAAGACCTTGTGAGACATAGCTTTGAAACATACATCAAATCCAAGTAGCTAGAAACAAGACTGGCTTCTAATATTGAAAACCTCTGAACTATGGTAATTTACTTTTTTCACCGGTAAGTACTATAAATACTCTAAACCTGCAACGTGTAGCCCTTTTTTTTTAACCCATATACCTTCATGGGGCAGAAAGACTTGACACCAAGCAAATGGCATGTCTGCAACACCAGACCATATGATGGAGGAGCAGCCACGGTGCTGTGCGGTGGCCAAGGCACACATGTACAGGCACCCTTGGGGTACTTAACACGACTCCCCAGAGCACAGTTTGCAAGTCACGGCCCAAGGGATTTTATGGAACAAATAAATAGGCTTACTTCACTTTAAACAAATGAAATATTTTTTATGCTTTCCTATGTAACTTTGTATTCCGCTAATTAATCCTCCTGACAGAGAAGAAGAGAAAAAAAAAAGGGAAAAAAGGGGCATGAAATTAAGTGGAAATCCTACAACTATCTTGGAAAAAACACAAAATGATTAGAGGGTAATTGATAGCATGTAAGGGCTGGCCACAGTCAGGATGCAATTTCCATGCAAATCAATCTACTGACCCCCTAGAGTACTAAACAACATTAGGACTCCTTAAAATGTACTTGTAATGTAGCATTGTTACGAATAACAATGATTCTCAAAAGCATTCCTTTCTTTCCTGCAGAATTCCAGAACCAATCAAAGGATTACTTTATAATCAATAAAACACCTTTCTAGTACTATTTTAAATTATCTCACTATTTTTGGTGAAAAGGTGCTTTAAGAGTTCCACAGTATTTGACTTTTGCAGTTGGGAAGCATTATGATTACCAGTAATTTAGGAACAGAATTTGAGACACAAGGCAACTGGTGTAACTCAGTATCAATTTTTTAGGGCTGCCTTAGCTTAATCACTCAAAAAGACCTTCTGCTTTCAATTGGACAAAGTCCAAAAAGCAAGATGCAGACAGGTGCTTATTTTGTTGCTATTTCAACCATGGGGAAAAATAAATAGCATTTTTCATCAAGAGAAAGCTAATAGAGGAGAGAGGATCTAAGGAAAAAAGTCTCAAATGATAAAGTATAACTTTTGGAGATTTTGAAAAATGGTCAAAAGTGAAAACTCAAAGCCAAAAGAAAACTTTCTGTTCTGAAAATTCCTATAGAAAATTTGAAATATATCTTAAAAATTCTTCCTGTAGCATTTAATTTTCTTTTAATCTTAAATTTTAGGAAGTTCACTATGTTTCGGGAGAAAAAAGGTCAGGAATAACAAAACTGCTCTACAAAAGGAGAAAATGAGAAGAGGAAAAGGACAAATACATATGCTCTTAAGAATGAAGGAAAAAAGAATATGCTACTTATCAAAAAAAGAAGAAAACTCCAAGGAAAACTAACTACTGAAGCACTAAGGTGAACCAGAGAAGAGAAATGTAGGTCACGGTCACAAAGATGTCGTTGTATGACTTCTGTGGTCCATTCCTCTTTCCTGACAGGACTGCTCAGCAGGTATTTCAGCTACACTCTGTGCTGGTTTCCTAAGGTGCCAACAGATTTATCATCTCCTGGCAAAATGACCATATTGTGTTTATTCAAGAAAATCTACTCACTGCTCAGGCAGAAATACAAGTAGAAGGGTTTAGAGAAAATCCTCTATCAGCTATGCATGCCCTAGTAATTAGCATGGTCTTAAATATGATTAAACTTAATTTTGGCACTTAACAAAAGTCAGTATCAATATGTTTATTGCTATTCTGCCTTGCACACACTTCTACTCGAACTCTTACACTACACTTGAAAGTAAATATCATCATTTAATTTACAGTATTTGGCAAAATATTTTTTGGTAGAGGAACATGAAAATCTCCCAACTCTGCATGGATATACCCCCACCTTTCATTTGTTTTCCCGCTTCATTGTGTAACTATTGTTGAAACCTAAGATGACATTTTTCTCCTATTAATTTTCTAGCCCATCTGCCAAATAATGGTTTTGGCATTTTTAATGGATTTTTCGTTCAACAAACTCCACTCACAATGTGCCAGTTTGCATTACATCCCAGCAAGCCAACACAACGCTAGGCACTGATGTCAGCTGAAGCAATGCTATTGTAAATAAGAACTTCCTTGGCTCTGACTTGAAAGGCATACCCTGCCATTTAAAATCATCTTTGCACAGGTGTTTGCAGTTCTACAAAGACTTAGGCACTTGCTTCTGCATTACCTGTTAAATTCTGCATCAGAGTATTGGTTTGACTGACTAAATCAAATAACCCTGCAGCCAGAGGATTTCGTGCTGTCTAAAAACTAGTGATGACATAAGCATTTGCAAGATGAGGCATTACTATACTAAGTTAGGGAAGTCAGGACTCAGACTAGAAATGAGAACACAGAGTGCCTTTCCTCCTTAAAACAGAACAGAGATAAAACATTAAAATTTTAACCTGAGAAACTTTTAAAGTAAATTGTTCTACTCACCCATGGCAGTGCTGTAGGCATTTGGAAAGCTTTTGTCTATCCTCTGTCTCATGAAGACCCAGCTGTTGTTCTCAAACTTGCACTCTATAATTTTGTTGTCATACTGTTTGAGTTCTTTTGTCACCTGTATTAAAAAAAAAATTGTTTAGGATAAACAGATTTTAATTCACAATTTTTTCTTTCTTTTAGGCATAAATAATAGAAGATCAAAAGCTGCCCTGCATTTTTCAGCAACATGCCTCCATCCTACACAGAAAAATTGCACATAATACATCTCCACTTTACATACGCTCAGCTACTCAAGATTTTAAAAATACTTTTCAAATTTGCTGTCAATATTCAGCAATTATATTATGCTAAAACATCAGCAGCGCTAACAGAGGGGGGAAAAAAGTCACTTCTGGCCCAAATGCAAATAGGTTTCCATGGGAATAAACTGCTTCCAGTTTAAGTGCTATTGCCAGCCTAAGTGCACGAAATGTATTATCCATGTTTCATCAACCTTCTTTGTTGAAGGTCTCACAGCAAAATGTCAGATTTCAATACTGGAAAAAGCTTACAAAAATCATTCCACTCTTTACATGACTGAGGATTTTTTCTTTTCTTCTTTTTTTTTTCCTTCCCTTGTCTTTAAAAATTAAGACTGTAACTTCAAAATAATGCGGGCTTTCAAACGACATATATTCTAAACCTCCTTCAGGCCTCTCTTTATTGATTCATAGATTTGTTGGCAGCCAATATCCTGAGCTATTTGTCTTTCTATTCAGCAACGCTGTGTGGTTTGGAAATGTAGTTTATATGCATTGGACTTCGTAGTTGTTTTGGCTACTTCATCCTATGCATCCTAATCTATGATACAATGCAAAATTTTCAAGTAACCATGGTAACCTGAGAACCTTATCTAACACTCTAACAATTCTACCCATATACTTCACTTGGTTCCAAAGGGCCTCTTCAGCAGTATAAAGCTGTATTTAATTGCTAGCTGCATTTAGTTGCCATAGTTTACCAATAAAAAGCTGTGCAAGGTAATGTAACACTTTGGATTCAGGATTTTATGCATAAGCGCTCTCATAAAAAGGAGGTGGTTATTGCAATTCATTAGCATAATTTCTCACCTCTGTTGTCTACTTGCTCTTGAGCAGTGACACGGGAATTTACTACTGTCAGAGAGATGTGGATTTGAAAAAGGCCATAGCTGTCTCCAGACAGCTTAATAGCACATACAGTGGAAAAACCCATGAACCCCTTTTCCATTAACTCCCAGGTAAAGACAATTAATTAAGGAAATGGTCCTGAGCATGGATCAAGTCCTCCTATGCTGCATAGTACAGGATTTGATAAGCAGAATCCTAACATTCTTGGTATTTACCCTGAATACTTGTGTTCACTCCTGGACACGAAGCCCTGGGATTTTACCTGTCAAGTGAACATGGAACCATGAGAAAATTTTATTAAACTTGCTTACAATTGCATCCTGTCCTGCTGCAAGACTGAAAGAGTTTGAGTCGGGTTTTCGTGTCACACACTATTCTTTATCCATTCTAGCACCTGCAAAGAGTTTTCTCCTCAAATCATTTACTCCTTAAGTGAAGTTTGTGTCTTCTGTTGATCATCAGATTGCTCAGATCAGCAATTTTTTCCTTTGCAGAATGCTCTGCACAGCAGTGCACTTCTTTCATCTGCACTGAAAAGCTACATACAGTCCAGAGGTTTGACTGACACATGTTTATGGATGCATTATATTTCATTAGGTGTGTGCAGGAAGACACAACATCCTTTTCCAGCCTACTACGGATACATAAACCCAGGAAGAAACTCCTGGCTGTGCAGTGCCTTGGGAAGGTATATTATCTTGGAAACAGCTGCCTAGTGGAAGTGGGGGCAGCAGGGGGTATGGCCACATGTCTGATTTTATGCCAAAGCAGGGAAATGTTAGAAAGATCACCTGATAGAGAAAGAAATGTATAAAATCGCAGGCAATGACTTCAAATAACCACCCACATCATAAGGCTTTCTCATGGCTTATCATTCTTCTAGTGTTCAGATGCTCAGAATAGCAATAAATTGGATGGCAGCTTTATCTGACTGTGGCAATTAAGCAATATTATTAACTATCAAGAGACTTGCTTGGACATTCATTAGCAATCCGGAAGATGGATTTTTCCACAAAATATGAACACCTGCCAAAACACTGACTTAAATGAATTTTCCCATTAGAAAACTGGTGATCACAGCCTTTAACAATTGCAAGTTGAAGTAATTACTTTACAAAGGAAGAAATATAGCATCTACTCTTCCCTGTACTTTGTTAAGTGACCTTAGTCTTAGAAAGGTACTTATTCTAATATAAAAGAACCTTTTAGGAACTGCTGGGCATTTGATGAAAACTACAAGCACTCTGAACAAAACACACTTACAGTATTAAAAACACTCTTCCACTATTGCATCTTAGTAGACTTCTAAATGGGTATTGTTTATACAAAGGACTGAACAAGGCTACAAGTGATTCTTGTATCCATAATTCACACCTTACATCTACCTATAATGCACACGCTACTTTCTGGTATTTCAGATTCAAAGTGGAACAGGGAAACCATCAAATGTAACTGTCTAAAATTTCCTTCCCTTTGGGAATTAATTCTGAGCTCCTCAGCAGAGTGCCTTCTCGATTCTCCCTTTGCAGTGTGGAGTTCATCCCTCCTTCTCCTCTTTAAATATCACAGTCCATAGCAGTATTCGAATAACGCACCATCACTTCTCTTCCTGAGAGGTACTTCTGCTAGCTTCTAGTGCTTCACAGAAGATGAATTAGGAATGATGGCAGTTCTCAGACAAAATGCTTATCCTCAGTGCTGGTACAGTGCCAGTGCTTCTGCCATACTGTTGATAAAGCGCCCTGAACCAGCATTTAGCAATTTCAAGACAGAAACTCCTACCACACTAAGGACTCCATGGAGCCTGCCTTAATTAAACATTTATTCCTTAGCCTATTTTCAGACAGCCAGTCAGAATTAGAATCCCAAAGGATCAAGTCTTGGACACGGGGCTGTCAGAGGTGGTGTGCATCAGAACAGCAGCACTGGTCTGGGCAACAACTGTGTCCTGGGCAAGGACAAACACCAGCCTGTACACCTCCTTCTTTTCAAGAGGAAAGAAATTGTTCACCAGCAGCAATGTTCAGCAGTACTTGATCTAATTATCAGGAACCAGCCTATTTGCCCAACAGAAATAATTTCCAAAAACACAGAGGAGCATCCTTTTGGAAGTTGATTCGCTACACTACTGCTAGTCTGCAAGGTGTGATTGGAAAAAATTGGGCTTGAGCTGCATCCCCATTTCAGCAATAGTTCATTATCAAATCAGACTGATGTAATACAAGACCATTGCCTAAGAATATCAGATTTCATGATTATATCTTCCCCTCCCTGCTGAGAAAGGCTTCCCCCTGCTATCATCATCTGGGCCATTCACTGGGAAGAACTTCAGTGGGGCAAGCTTATTTCTTTTTCTAAGAATGAAGACAGTTAAGGCTTAGGAAATCTCTCATTTTCCAGGCTCCTTCTATCCCCTGTGTTCTGAAAGAAATTAAAAATATATTTTAAAAAAGGTAAAATATCTAACCCATTTCAAATTTTCTTGCCTGGCTGAAAAATGGAGTCATTTTGAGATGAGTAACATGCAGCCACAGTTTACGTTAATTTAGAGCAAAATGTGAAGAAAAACCCCTTATATCCACCTGAAAAAGAGAAGAAACCATTTAAATTGAATGTAGTTAGCTCTAGTCCCATGAAGATGCCTTCACTATTTCTGCCAACTACCAGCAGCCAATGCCTTTCTGTCTCTCCACAGTGCACCTGACCATCACACTGGTCCATCATTCCACTCAAACATCAGTCTCATCACCCTTAACCTTGAAGGAGAATGAAATTCCTGGGAAAGCTCCTACTCTACATAAGCGGCACTAACAATGCAAATTTAGATTTTAAGCTAACTAAGTTAGTATTTCAGAAAGCATGTCTACAATGGACAAGCTTAAACTTTAAGAATGCATCTACTTTCCCCATTTTCAAGTTCTTTAGAAAGAAAAAAGGAGATAAGCTCTTAGATAAATGGAGACTTGGCTGACAGAAGCCTTATGTTTCCATATGCATGCTTTTTTTTCAAAGCAATTGAAATTATTTCAGTTTAGTAAATAACCCCCTTTAAAGAAAGTGATGTTTGTAAGCAAAATCTTAAAACATTCCATTTCAGATCCTTTCTCTCTTTAAATGCCTTCTTGCTGCACTTTCCCTCCTCTTACCAAACATTTATAAATAGAAAAACATTCTTCAATCCACCTATTTATATTCTTATTCCACATCCCTAGTCATCAGCCAATTTTTAAGGTCCCAGAAGAAAAGATTGTAATAGTAGACGCAGAAAATATTAACTTCCGTAAGAGAAAAAATGAGGAAAAGCAGCAGTTGAAATCTTACAAAATTAAAAACATCTTTATTTCCAAATACAGAATTAAAAAATAAAGGGAACCATAACATAGAGGCAAGATGGATTCTAAATGCAATGGGTTTCTATTTTCTAAGAAGAATCTGCCTTTTCTTTTCATAGCTAGCATATGTAATGAAGGCATTTCTTTTTGATATGCTCAAGTACACAAATGGTTTGTTTCCTTTTTTTAAACGTAAATTCCAGTGCCTGGAGGGGAGAAAAGTTTAGAGCTGCTACATAAGGCCCAGAAAGTGATTCTTACTCTTACTGATATCATAACCACATTTTCTCCATTAGGATACATTCTCACAGCCAAAGCAAACAAACAAGTGAAAGAGGTACATCCCAAAATAAATTATCAGCTGTGTGGTCATGAAGGAGAAACCTTTTGGTTGCTTCCCAGTCTCCTACTGCAGGAGAACTGGAGTCCCACACCTCCCTTAGGAGGTCACCCTGCAAAAATAAACCACATTTTTTAAAGAACTGTCCAAAACCATGGCATTTGCAAGCTCCTTGTCCTGAGGGTATTGGGATATATTCAACCACAAATGACAGTCTAGGAAATAAAACCTCTATAGCAAAACACCACACCCCAGATTCTGATTTCTGCATTAGTCTCCAATGCTGTGACTGCCCGCAACTGCAAAGTACTATAGCCTTTATTTCCAAATTTCTCCAGTGGTGTGGATTGTCCAAGACAACAGAATTAAGCTGCCCACCGGTACTATGACTCCACAGCAGTAGGGCAACATCTGAAGATCAGGGAGATGTAATGACAACAATCAGGGAACAAGAAGAATTACAAGGGAATCTGAGGAAACAAAGGAATCAAGACTTCCTGAAAGAATAGCATGGAGACAGAAAAAAAAAAGAAGCAGCAGTAACAAAATAAAACAGTTTCTGAATATATAAAGATAAGCCAAACTCAAAGCAAGATCTTTTTGAAGACCAAATACTTAAAGGTGACAAACTCCAAGGATGTTCACGTCAAACCAAGGCAAGTGAGAGGAAACGAGGTGTGAGAAACAGGGATCCAGGGAGAGCACTCTTACACGGGATTGCTGGTGAGGTCATGAATATAAGAAATTCTAATGATTTGAGTAAGTACATCTGAGACAGTCAATAGCCATGCAGTTATTAGAGCCTCCAGCACTTATGGGGCACAGTCCAGCACCTAACACAGATCCCAAGCTGTTCGTTCAGTGCTTCTTCCTAATTCTAGGACCGTTTGTTCACATGCTCTTAAAGAATTTTCTTCCCCATTCACATAAAGTATCTCATAATTTTCACAGTCAAACTTCTCAAAGGATAAAAAATTTAGAAGATGATTATTACATGCCTATTCACATAAATTGTGTACACTGAACCACGTGAATACTGTCTGCTGGAAAAAGTTAATCAGTTAATCTGCTTTGCTTTCTTGCTCAAGACCGAACAGAATTTGTAATGCAGCTTAATATCTATTTCTTCATATGATTCAAGAGATTATTTTATCAAACCATAGATTTCTTGCTGAACTAAACATACTGGTTGTGTTTCCTTTTCAAGGAATATATTACCCAACAAATGGTTATCAGCTTGGGTAAACACAATGCAGTTGAGATGGTTATTTAACATTAATAAAGCCTTCTAAGTGCAACTATGTTGCTTCTTATGTACATAAGAGATGGAAATGCTCCAATTTTGAGATGTCATTCCTGAAAAGGAATATTAAGAAATATAAAATTTTAGCAGTTTTGTTCATGCCTAATTAAACCACAATGTTAACACCAAGCACTGTAGAATCACAGGAAAAGCAAATAAGAGTAAGTTTCCAAATTACAAGAATGAGGCTTTTTAAAATTGTGGATTTTTTTGTTTGTTTCTGACTTCCAGTGCTTAGCACTCTCAGTTCCTGATTTTGTCTTTCTTTTTAACATATGATATTTTCTCAAAGAATCTCTCATTCTTACATGTAGTAATCTAAAATATGGATACTGTTTACTGATACATATAATGGGTTGGAATCCTGGGGTTTTCCTGACAACTGACAGATGGAAACATCAGAAATAAAAAGCCTTCCTCTTATCAGCGATATTACAAGTTTAATGACTTTCAATGCCAGCTGGAAATAGGTTTCTTAATGTATCCTGGAAGGTCTCCTGTATACCTGACCTTGCCACACCATTTGAACTATCTGTAAGAAATCAGTGTTCTCCTGAGCTTCGTTTTTGACTCTCAGAGGAACACACTGGTATCTACGGCAAAGCAGGTAACTGGCAACTGCTTAGACCAAGATGTGAAAATATACATATGTTTGCACAAATGTTTTGCTCAATGACAAATCTTCTAGATTTTTTTTTTTATACTGTCATACTTCTCATTTTACTCAATGGTAAAGCCATTTGCCACAGCAAACCAATAAACTCTTCGAACACTTTTGGGCATTATAACTCGAGCATCTGCATTACTCAAAGAGCAGCTGACCTTCCTGCTAGACATTGCCATCTCCATCTAACTCCCAAGAGAACTCTAAAGCTTTAAAACATCCTACTTTCTTTTAATCATCTTCAAGAATGGGAAGCAGAGATTTGGGTGTCCATACATGTCTTGAACAGTTAAATGAAACAAAATAATAAATGATTGTCCTCCTAGATCAACATCCCTTGCGCAGGCGCTCTGATCATCACAGGTCTCTGGATTAAAGCAAAAATCTGTACATCTCCTGTAAAAACTGAGAAACGGAAGAGTTCTGCGCTGAGGATTTGTGAACTTGGCAAAGCTCTGTTGTGACGAGTTCTTAAACAAAGTCGTATTGAAAAAGCAGCTCATATAATTCTGACCCTCAGCATGCTGATGAAAGAGCAAGAAACTCTCAGGGGAACTGCAGAAACACCCAGGCAGTAAGAGAGCAACAACAGAGCTCTCAAAGCAAGTTGTCAATGTGACCTTACTGCAGAGAGGATGTGTGTTTGGTGCAAACAGAGCTTCCTTCACCTGTTCTACAGCTCATGAATTCATAGGAAGAGGTAAAAACAATGTTTGTCTGCAAGCACCTGGGGTAACTCTGCAGAGGCTAAAGGTAGCCACCTTGGATTTGGCACATCATAAATAATTGTGCTAATAATAATAATCCTTGGAGGCTGTACTGAAACTTGAGAGTGTTTAAGTGCCAAAGAAAAACAGGCAGATGCAAGCATAGTAGTTAAATGCCACAGCAAACTGCAGAACTGTTCAGCAGGTTATGCAAAAAACAAATAAACAAAAATAAATCCTTTCAGTGAAGGACAAAGAATTCACAGGAGGTTTCTGAAGAAAAAGCCACCCCATCAGAAAGGTAAGCAACTGTACAGAGGGGGAAGGGAACAAGGATATACAGTGCAATTTGGCAAAAAAAAAGCTGAAATAATAACATAGAAATGATTCTGTGTAAAAATATTTCACAGCCTGATACATTTTGAGGACTATACCTCCACTTGCCATGAGCTAGCTTGTGAAAGCCAGCCTTAACCCTCATTTGTGCTTTGTTCACTCAGACTGCTTTTGCAAAAGGGAGCCTGCCCCAAACAAGGAGTGCTGCAGGAGACACAAAGATCCAGGGGACAAGAGTTATACATTACTAGTAAAGAATATAGTTTGAAAACACCACTTAGCTCATTCATAAATTATTAATTTCTTAAGGCTTATTAGTCTCAGTTTGCAAATGGGGAAGAAAGAGACAGTTTGTGGTCACACCACAGGGAAAGCATTTACCCCCCATTAGATTCTCTAAACCCAATCTTAATTACTCCTCCGGTACTTACACTCATGTTACTAAGAAGTCTTGTGACACAGGGCAGCTGAGATCTCGTTAATAATTTATCAGTAGAAACCCAAACAAGTCTTCCAGAGACAAAGCAATGCTATCACTATTTCATAATCACTTTGGCAACACTATTCCTACACCTCAAAATAAATGAAAGAGAACTTAGATGATTGTGTCAGAATATGATGAGGAGTTTTTCTGACATTTGCTGCCTTTCACCTGCTGGAATTCACCTCAAATAGGATGGATTTCCTGACAAATGTTTGTGCTTCTCACACATAGATTGTACAGTGTACTTTCTCATATGACTGTTTTTCATCTGTTCTCTGTACCCAAGCTCTTGCTACTGTAGGAGTCTAAGTTAATCTTGTTTTACCTGTACTTCTTACACCACACAGGGGATTCTGTCACTTGCTGTCACACCACCAGGGATGGGCTAGAGGAAGACTCCACAGGGCTGGGCTACCAGGAGCTTCCCAGCAGCCTTTCTACGGAAGGAAAAACTACTTTTACAAGTTCAGACACTATCTGATGGCTATTCATGTGGGATCCAGCTCTACAAGCTCTTATCCTTCTAAGTTATACACCTTTGAGCAGCTTCAGAAAATCAATTAGCCCACACTAGTGTTATTAGGATTGGGCCCTGAATCTAATTCTAGTTATTGCTTAGCTGGCTTCTGAAATGTTCTTAGAAACAGTGGGTTTATACTCTTTCAGAAAGATGCCAAATCATATCAGAATACACCAAAAGAAATTTAAACTAGAATCCAAAGGATCAAGCTATAGCAAGTGTGTCTTTTAAACCCACTTTTACTCATAACAACACACAGCTTTCAAATTACAGCCATTAAGAATCATATTCTTTTCTTCCATTTAAATCCCAAACAACCACTTTGATATGCCTAAAGTTTTTTCCCCATAAATCAAAATTCACCACTGAGAACAACTGTGTCAACACTATAAGGAAATTTGTTTGCTGTGTTAAATTGAGCTTCAAAAGCATGAACTGAACATACATTTGTGATCACAAGTAATGCCTCTTCTTATATCCACTCAAAGTGTTTACCTTATTACAGCTTATTATAAATGTACTGTCTAAAATGCAGCAGCATGACTGTTCCATTTCGAGGCCATAATTTTATGATAATCATATGTAATATATTCATATGTCTACTTCACTGCCTAACAAAGCTGAAACCGGTTTCTTAGCAGATCTGCTCCCACCATGGTTAAAATTTCTTTGCCTCAGAACATTACTGAAAAACAACATTAAGAAAGATATAACCAAAATTTTGCTTTGTATTTTGCACTGTAGTAGGCAAACAAAGGAATATATCATTGGAGGCTGAATTTGGCATACTGACTTTATCAAATACTGGTATCTAAGTGATATGTAAATTATTAAACATGCTATGCAAGCATTATTAGAAAAACGGGGGTAGGGAGCAATATTATAAATTTATAAATGTTGTCAACATCTAGAAATCCTATTAATAGTTGAAAACGTTGAGATTGTACAGAGAGAATGTGCAGATAAACTAAGACCAGAAACAAGCAAACTTGCTTTTAATCTCCTATATTTAACATGTGTTTTGTTTTTTGCCTAGAATATATTTACAAAAAATAGTGACTTTTTTTATCTTCATAAATTTCAGAGGCAATTCCTAGTTACTCATAAATCTGACACTAGAACATAGAGAGGTTTACAGGACTTGTAGGAAATAGAAATTCTTTTGATCCCCATCTATTCCACTAGACTGAATGGTTTGTCATCGGCCAAGTCTCCTAAGAACCAAAGGGTTGAGCCAGAGAGGAGTGCTCAGTCTTGCTCATCGTAGCTTTTGCACGGCATGTGTAATAGTTTTTCTAGAAGAATGTCAGATCTTGAAATCACTGAAGTCTCTTACAGCAGAATAACATCTTACTTTTAAATGAAATGTTCAGGTTTTGTATTTGTATTGTATATTTGTGCTGGTTTTGGCTGGAGTAGAATTAATTTTCTTCACAGTGGCTGGTGTGGGGCTATGCTTTGGATTTCTGCTGAACACAGGGTTAATAACATAGAGATGTTTTTGTTACTGCTGAGCAGGGCTTACACAGAGCCAAGGCCTTTTCTGATTTTGGTACTGCCACGCTCTAGGGGGGCTGGGGGTGCTTGGGAGGTTGGGAGGAGACACAGCCGGGACAGGTGACCCGAACTGACCAAAGGAACATTCCAGACCATAGAACATCATGCTCAGTATATAAAGTGGGGGAAGAAGGACGAAGAGGTGGAACGTTTGCAGTGATGGCGTTTGTCTTCCCAAATCACCGTTAGGTGTGATGGGGCCCTGCTCTCCTGGAGATGGCTGAACACCTGCCTGCCCAGGGGAAGCAGTGAATTCATTCCTTGCTTTGCTTGTGTGCCTGGCTTTTGCTTTCCCTATGGAACTGTCTTTATCTCAACTCATGAATTTTCTACTTTTACTCATCCGATTCTCTCCCAGGTTCTGCTGCTGGACGAGTGAGCGAGTTACTGAATGGGGTTTGGCTGCTGGATGGACCTAAACCATGACAATAAAAAAGCACAAACTTTTATTTTTGTAATACATGGCAAAAAAAGTCAAACTACAATGGTTTTTAAAACCCTGCCATTTTGAGGGGGAATTCTTACACCTGATTGCTGAGGTTGGACTTCACAACTCTGCTGATTCAGCCTTCATTTTTGTAGATAATGAGTTTTAATAGGATGAGTTTTAGGTGACTGTTAGAACCACTTGAATGAGGAAGCTGATAAATGCCTGAATGAAACACTGCAATAATATAAAACACAAAGCCAAGAGGAGCCAAACAACAATAACAACAACGACAAAAATCATCTCAGCAGTGCTATGACATCAAAATAATAAAGCAAAAATGTGTTGGGAAAAATGCTGCAAAAGTCATGTTAGGGATTTTTCATCCTTCTAAGATTTCAATTAGAAGGAAAATAATCTTTTTTTCCCATTACTGATAATACACCACAACAAAAAGATTAATAGCTGCTGACTTAACGCAGACTTTCAAAAATTAGCTTTGATCAAAGGAAGTGCTGTATTGAAAGTCAACTGCCCTAACCCACTTCTCAACTGCCTTTATAGCATTGAGCTGGCATGAACTCCCTCCCCTTTCTTGAACGGTTTCCTTTAAACTTCAAAGCCTAACTGGCTTTGAGGCTTAAGACACAGAAAGCTTTTTCCTTCTTCTTCAAAAGCAATTAAGACGTGAAGTATAATCTGACCTATAATCTAAAATCCAAGCACACAGGTCTTCTTGATCATTGCGGGGCTACAGAATGTAAAGGGCTCAACAGAGAAGTTAATCATGGCTCAGTAACTGCAAATGGTTTTACGGTGCCTGCCAGATGATGAGGTCAGTCTGCTGAAAGAAAGGTAAGCAAGGGCTAATCTATCAATGGCACAAATTTGTCAATAAATGAGGCTATAGAGGGATTCTTACTGCTTTACCTTTCACTGCAAGCTCCTCCTTCCTTTCCATTCCTTGTTATTAATGAGTCTGCAGAGTTAGGAAGCCAGATTTCCCAGGACACTACAGTAATGGATGTGGGGTGGGGCAACTCAGACTGCAGTAATCACAAGGCAGAGGAATGGACAATATTCATGGACTTGCAAGAGTCACAACTGGCTTCAGAAGATAGAATGGATTTTGCGAGATGTGGTCGGAGAAACCTATAAACTTCTTGGTCTGTTTGGGCAGCAGTGTTTCCAGACAAATGAATAAGAACTGTATCTGAGTTTTTGTTTTACTATCAGCTAAAAGGGATTGCAACTTTGAATGGTGAGCGCTGACAAAAGGAAATAATTAATGGTTTAACAGCCGGCTTTGCCAAAGCCCTTAAAAACAGGAAATCTGGGAAAGCTCACTGTACATGAGCACACTTTTCATGGCTTTGTCCACGTACTTTGTTATTATATGTGGGATCAATAACAAAGTAAGCGAGCAGCAACATTTAGTCTTCATTCTTATTTCACAAAATTACTTCACCCACTTTGTCTGCAAAAGCTAAGGCAAGCAAAGCCAAGAAAAGTGTCTTGAGTTTTCTAGCCATGTGACATCTCCAAGAAAATCCTTGTCATAAAGTTGTGTCCTGCAAAGACCTCTGCATGGGCCAATTCTTAAATTCCCCAGAATTCTGAGCCTAATTTGAGCACTCTGCTCAAGTGCTACACTTGTGTTTGACCTGCTGTCCTCCCCTACCTGAGGCCCAGGACCAAAACAGCTTTAGTTTCCTAACAAATACAGCTAAAACCATTTGTTTTGCTTTTCACATGACGTAATAGCATTTCAAGTAACATCATAACCTCATTCTAGAGACAGGCAGTGACACTAACGATTCCATCCAAGAAAAAATAAAGACTTAAAGGCTCTTCCCTAGAAGAATATAGATAAGAAAAGGGAAAGAACAATGAGGTAACAGCAATGGCAACTCTGTAAATGCATTATCCAATAATCTCAAAGTGTATTCTTACACACTTGTAATGTGTATAAGTAACTTGTAATGTTAAACTCATTTCATTAGCGTGCTTTAGATAAAACAGTTGTGTGTACCTAATTCTGCAGTTGAGAAGTCCAAGGTAAAAGAGAGTTGATTTGTCAGGCAAGAGTGCACACAGTGGGGAAATTAATGAACTGAAACAGAAAGCCTTGGTTTGTAGTTTCCTGCTATAACTACCAGCACTAATTACTAATTAGTAATTAGCTAGTACAGATTTTTCCTTGAAGTTCTGAATGAAATATTAACAAGCTAGTAATTAAGTAATTCAGGGTCTGTTTGCTTTAGTGTTTGCATTAGCATTAACTTTAGTATTATAAATCCAAAACCTGACTCACTGATCTATAAACGTCCTTCTAAATTAATCAGAGACATCCTTTGCTTTCCTTCTACTGAAGTTAAATTATTCTGAAACCACTTTCTGCGTTAATGGTATCCAAGGTGTAACAGGTGGAAAGAGAATGTAATGATGTAGTAAAAGGCATAGAGGTATTCTTACTGCTTGCATTATTTTCTAAAAGAACAAAAACATTCTTGTCTCTAATCCTGCTTTTGCATTTTCCTTTACATTGCTTCTACTATAGACCAACCTCTTCCCTACATCCCACAAAGGTTTAAAAGAAATGCTACAACACATAGTTCATCTGCTTCTGCAATGATCACCAATCAAGCATGGCTAACCATGACCCACTAATGAAATGAAGCAGAAGCTGGGTTGCACTCGTGTGTATTACTCTTAAATTACACCCGGGTAGGTTAATGCACAATACTAACGGGGCATTTTATTTCTTGTGTGGTGCAGCAGTAACACACAGGCAATGGGCAGCTCCTCAAGGCAGTGAGGACCACGGTCAGAATTAACAACCTCTGCAAGACTGCCCGAGCCCTGGGCTGGGGCAAGAGGTTCAAGAGCTCTGTTTGGCTAGAGCCTCACTCCCTCCCACTTAAAGCACTATCAGGGTCTTGGCTGACCCAGTGAGAGTACATGGATGAGTTCTGCACAGTTAAGTGAGACAACTGTCTTCCAGCAGACCCCAGGTCATTAATTCTGTTCTGAAACAATGCTGACTTCACTACTTCATGCATGAAAAACAGACTAAAATCTCACATCATTGCCGGTACAGAATCCAGCATGGCATCTCATGAATCTACCACTGAGAACATGCTCAAATATTTTTTATTACAACACATTAAGCTAAAATCAATAGATTCATTTACTGAAATGGATTTAGTACTTCAGCTAACCAAGAGAAAGTAACACTTTTTAAAAAGAAGTGACATTTCATTATAGCATTTGGTTGTAAACTCACTGGCAGAAATTTTTCTGTATACCAATTAAACAGTAACTCACTGAAGTTAGTAACATAAAAAGCAATACTGCATATTTACAGTTCCCTTCCCAGTAAATGAAAACATCTACAGTTCTCAGCAATACAAATAAGGTCTCTCCACAATGGTTCTAACAATGCTGCCACATCTCTGATCTTTTCAAATATTTCTAAACTATTTTTCCCAAAGATATAACATGCTATTGTCTCTACAATCAACCTTTTTTTCATTTGGAGAGAAGCAGAAGTGGCATTTTGAAAACTTCAATCTGCTGAAATATAATAGCACCACTGAGTTCTGTTGTTCTTCACTTTTATTCTCATTTTATACAAGAAAGATAAAACCACAGTGGTTTTACTATTGTCAAACAAAAAGTAAATAAATAATGGTTCTGTTGACTATTACATAACAAGATAACTGCATCACTATTAGTCAATTGAGTTTTAATATATATTTTTCTCTCAAATGTGAAACTTTACCAATACTATAGTCATTCCGGGATACTGCCAAGTAAAGGTATATGTGACCCTTGCAACGAGAATCATGAAACCAAATTTGATGAAGAAATCATTTAAATATTTTACTGTAAATTATACAAATAAATTCTTAAACAAATTAAGAATTCAAAAAGAAATAATCTTACCTGATTTGCTGTCTCTGTACAGCTTCATTTCCCCCTAGGATTACTGCTTTGTAGATATCAAGGACATTTTTTGAATTGTACAGGTGCTATTTATCATCTCCTTGGGTAGGAGATCAACATCCTTCTAGTTTTACTAGTATGAAATCTCACCTTTTTGCCTACAGGCCAGTCTTTCATGGGCATAATCTAGTTAAGTTACATCTTCCTCATTATTTGCTAACCTTCTCTAAGAGCCACCAACTTTCTCATCAGAGCTCTAACAGACCCTAAGCTTGCAGGACTTATCTGGTTTTGAAGACTTTTATTTTAGGATAGAAATGGTGGAAAAAATGGATATCTGAAAGTCAATTACTGGTAGCTGAAGTGACAATTAAGCTACAAGACTTGTCTGCTGGGAATACTATACTGGAAATGCTCACTTGCAGATAAAACAGCTGTACAATAAGAATGTGGTTTTACTCCAGCCTTTAATCTCATACTTAGAAAAGTCCAGAGAGAAAGGCAAGACGAGTATTTGCACTGTTATATTAGTTACTTAAAATCTAGGAGCTAGTTTCTGTACGTAATCCACAGAGAGAGACCGGCACCTCCAGAAAGCAATTTGAAAGATTCAGTGAGGCAACCATCAGCCACTTTTCTTAGAGGATCCCTGACTCGCCTTTGGATTCAACTGTTTTCCACCACCTATACAAGGAGCCTGTGGAGTCTGTGGTGACTTAAATTAGATCATGTGACCTTCTTTATAGGTATTCTAATTAGACAGGATATTATCTACAACCCCTTTTCCTTTCAAAGCTGATATCCTGCATAATTATCTCATTTGATATTTCTTCTACCTTCTGTGCTATTGTTTGCAATCCTATTCTTCTTCATTTATCTAAATTTAATCTGCATTAGCCTTTTATTAGCCCTAAACCAGCATAGTACCTCTCAATACGTTAATTTTTGCCATCAACTGTTTTTTCTCCAATCTTATCAGTATCTGACATTTAAAATATTTCTCATTCATGATATTCACTATTCATTTTATATATACTCTATAAAGAAAGGTCTCAGAAACAATTTCCTAGTCAAAGAATTTCCCTATTATACCATCTCTCACCCTTTGCAACTTCAACATCTTGATTTATTCATGAGTAATTTATTTTAAAGACATTATCATCTGCATTTCGTAAAGGTACTACAAGTTCAAGCTCATTTATCAAGTTCAAGCTCATTTGTTCAGTTCAGATTCAAAATAATTCACCTCTAAAAAGCTTAATAAATTTAGATGCTCTCTGCCTATAAACTGCATACAGTAACAATTTGCTTTCTTTTCCTCCCTCAAGCCTGATCCTGACTGATGTTCTCACTCCTTAAAACAATAAACAACTAAGAAATGGTAAAAAAAATGCCTAAAATATCCATTGTCCCTTTCAATTAGAATGAATTTCTAATAGAGTCTGATTTTTATAATTTTACTTAGAATCTATTTTTTTATTTATTCTTTTTCTTTGGCTGTTATAATCCCACTGCCTTTATTTCACTTGCCTCCACTACCAACAAAAGCCTCTAAAAGAGAAAGAAAAGATGAAGAACTTATTTCAAAAATCAGAACAGATTAATAAAGAACAATTATGGTCACAAACATGATGCAAAATGAGTATTTTCTGAAGGAAGCAATAAAGATACACAAATTTAGGACACTACCTTCTCTGAGAAAACAATTATCTACAACAAGTTTCCTAAATTGCCTAAAACTCCAAGAAACTTGACCACACTGCCACACTGTCTAAGTATTGTATTCTAGTCAAAAGCAAATGCAAATGCAATCACATTTATGGAAACTAAGCGTGGGGATGTCTACATCAAAGAAAAAAACCAGTCCTTACTGCCACTCAGTCAAGCATAGGAGCTGGCCCCATAAACAGCTGTTGTCATCAAGGTATCCTCAATTATTCAGAACAAATTACACTCTCTATGTGCAGAGGCACACCCAAACCAGGTTTGACAGTGCAGTTATAACAGAACAACAGCTGCAGCAACAAATTACCATGTTCAAGAGCTTAAAATCATCATGGACAAATCATTCTCTCTGCCAGACGATTTTTCTAAAACATAAGAAAGCAAAACAAAAGATGGTGCCAGCCTCAAATCACCCACGTATGGGAGCCAGAACACTCTCAAACACTGAAGCTTGCGAAAGAACACTGTGACAAAGAGGACAAGGACAATAGCAAAGCACAACTTGCACTACAGCACGAGAAATCTGGCAGTTTTACAATGACCTGATCAGTTATTCCACTGTGACAACGATGAAGGCTCAACACAAAGCAGATGAGAAATATCTGCAATATCTATTGCTAAAACAAACCTTTCATTTCCAGGATCTTTCTCAGCAATTTTTAGTTGGTAGTGAGCAATAACTTTAAGGTTCAGAAACAGAGCTTAAGCCTTATGTTTTACCATCTTACCAAAATGGTAGATAAACTGTCTATTAATGTGTTATTATAATGAGACATAATCTGCATGTCCTAATGCTCACATTTATCACAGTATGTTTCCACACCACTGGGCACAGGAAAGCTACCATAAGCACAGTTTGCTTATCGCTTTGAAAATCCAGTTTTCTGTATGACTGTACCTCTCAGAATGGTGTCTGCAGGGGGTCAATGGTAAATACTTGGAAAATTACCAGTAAGGTAAGAAAGCAAATGAATTCAAGAAGAAGGAATGCTGGGACAAAAACAAAAAGAAAATAATGAAAACTAAAGTCTCATGGCATATACATTAGCTACTACTGGTTTCAAATCTCATTATTTATCAAATGAAAGGAAATGGGAAACTCCAAATCAAACATCTCTAATGTGATAAAAAACTGCTTTTTGGCGTAATCTCATGGGTAGTATGACAAAAGTACGCCAACCAAAAGAACTAAAGAAGAAGATACTAATGGTCTCAGGGATTACTTTTGGAGGCTTTTCCTAAGAGTCAGTGTTGCTGCTGGATCAGGAGCTGCAGACAAGACTGTAGGGGAAGCGAAGGTATGAATGTTAGATAGCACGACTGTGGCTTCCCAGCACATATTCCAAGTGTTGTTTCCTCAGGTATCCTGTGTTGTATGCCGTTACACACCCTCTTCCCTTATTAATGCACAACAGTTACACCCCATCTCACACATTTTCAAAGTCTCTTGGCTCATTTATATCCAACAGCTACTCATGGGCTGTGCTTTTGTCAGCCTGTTACTCCTGAGCTTTGCTACTAATCTAGCCACTGCTGCCACTTCCAATTTCTTTTCTTCTTTTCTTCTTTGCTATATTTCGTTTAAAATTAGTTATATGGCTCTGATCAATCTATAAACCTCTTGAGTTTTAGAGACATTCCTGAGAACACCAGCTTCTCTCAGCTCCAGTTAGACTCACAAATTTTTAGATTAAACCAGAGATGCTTTATTTTCAACATATACCGCATACTCCATTAAAAAATCCATACTGTGTCATTACGGGAAAACAGCTGCAGAATGACTTCAAAGTAAAACACCCATCTTTCTTCTCCTAAATAAACATTTTAGTGAAGAGAACACAGCATGTTCTTTGAAAGAGGACCATAGAATCTCTGGAATATAATGCAATCCTACCTCTTAAAGGAAAAAAGGTGCATCTTTTCATATTTTTTGTATTATGAGAAAAACAGACACTTTCAAGGTAAACATTTAACAAGAAAAATCCCAAGTTCCTAAGAACGGAAGTACTGAAAGCTTTGTATAATGCAAGTTTTGGTCACAGCCATCAGAAAAGATAAGAAAGAAGAACTGACAGGAATACTGTATGTTCATATTACAGACTGAAATTAAGCTCTATTCCATCAGTAACAGCAGAGGTTCAGAAACATCCAACTGTAAAACTTCCCAACAAACACAATAAATTATGCAGTTTTTTATATCCTTATGAACCAGTTAAGTTTCACAGCGGTGACTGGTTATACTCCAAAATTTCACAGAGCCTGAAAAATTCAGGTTAGAAGGGACACCCAGCCAACATCCAATCCAGTCTCCTGCTCTAGGCTGGTTAACTTCAAAGATGAGCCAGGTCGCTCAGGGTCTCTTCCAGTTAAACTCTGAAAATCTCCACAAATAGAGTTTTTACAGTGTCCTCAGGAAACCTGCTGCTGTGCCCAACCAATCTCCATGCAAAATTTTTCTTACATCCAACTGGAATTTTCCTGCTTGTCCTTCCCCAGGCACCTCTGAGAAGTGTCTGGCACTCTTTTTTTCTGCAATTGGATGGAGGATTGCAATTAGTCCCCCCTCTACCCTTCTCTTCTAAACAAACCCAATTTCTTTAATCGCTCCACACAGGCCACATGCTCTTCCATTTGCCATGACCCCCACAGGACTCACTCCAGCAGGGTGGCTTCTCATGCCCCACGGAGCCCAGAACTGCACACAGTTACCCCAGATGTCTCTCAGAAGCAGTTGAGCAGAGAACAGGGACCTTCCTCGACCTGCTGGCATCGCCCTGGCTAAGACAAGGTGTGGCTGGCCTTTCCCAGTGCCAGGGCATGTGGCTGGCTGGGCTCAACTTGTGGCCACTGGGACCTTCAGGTGCTGCTCTGCAGAGCTGCTGTGCAGCCACTCAAGGTTCCAGCTCGCTCTGCCCCTGATGCACAGCCCTGAATTTGCTCCTCCTGAACTTGTCGAGGTTCCTTTGTCAGCACTTGTTTTTCTAAGCTTTTTGAGAAATGACGTTATGATCATGCTGATTTTGTATTGCAAAGAAGCATTTGTAAGCCAGGAAATGGAAGGCTTGAAAAAACTGCAATCTGTTCATTTTGACAATACTCATGAAAAGCATGAAGACTTTTTTTTCTCTATACAGTTAATATAGAGGTAAATAGAAAACAACAAAAAAAACCCAATAAATTAAGATCTACAATCAATTAGCTATTATTTTAACCTTTCCAGAAGGCTTAGTTTACCCTATGCTTGCCAAAAACAAACTTGGATTGATTTTAAAAAAAAAAACTACTAGGAGCTGAAAAAACCTGTCCTCCCCACACCCAAAAAAACCCCCAAAACTCAACAAAAAAACCCAACAAAAATCATAGTCCAAAACCCAATTATTCTATCTTTGGCAGCAACACGAGAAAACTGCAGAGGTAATATTCGTAATTCTGTGGACTTCTATGGAACACTGCATGCTTTACAGAGAACCATTGAGAACCATTTTTTAAACTGAATTCATAGCTATAATCATGACAGAAAGCAAAATGGGGCCTGATCCATCAGAAGAGAGTGAATTCATAAATTATAGCTCATTAACATTTTGTTCTTAGGGGCAGCAATTGTGACAGCATACAAATTCACTGCTTCAGTTTTTGCAGTGCTAATGCAGATTTTGTAGTTATTCTCTTTCTGTTAACATCACCAGTTCTAAGGCTAGATATTTTAAAACGTATTTTATTTTTTCCCCTCAATATGTCTACAGAGAATAAATATGTCCACTGTATGCTGGCTTTTACTGTAATATAAATGCAGATACATAATATATTACTATTTATTTCTATTATTGGTGTCTAGCATTCCCAGGCAGGACTGAGAGCTCTAATATTCCAAGGTCTATGGAAACAAAGAGGCAGTCAGGACCCCTTGTCCTTAAGAGTAGCAAGCATGATGGAGAAAAGCTGCAACAAACAATGTCAAGATGTAGAGAAAGGTAAGGAAGTTAAGGGATAAAGAATTAAGCCATATGCTTTTTCTCTTTCTTAACTAATTCTCAAACTAATGGTTCAAAAGTGTCTTTTTTTCAAAATGAACTAAAATTGCTACCTTTAACAAACATGTAATTTAGGAATGAGCAGTTGGTGATTTTTTCCTAGCACCTTACATTTTCTGACTTGCAGTTGTGCAGTAAATTCTCCCTAGCACCTCCCCCTCCTTCTTTACAAGAAATCAACTGTGTGGGTAGGGCAGAACCTCCCAGAGATATTGTTACTGCTCTCATGAATTCAGAATTTAGTTATTGAATATGTTCAGATTATTGTTTAGGACACAAAGGCACCTTGAGCTTGGGAGAGAAGATTCCAAGATGTCTAAGCACTCTAGGTTCCATCAGGTTCACTTCAACACCTAGGGTGTCCTCCTGAAAACCCTCTCACTGCTGAGAATTATTAACTTTATCTTTAATGTAAAACTTTTCAGCATTCCTGCCAAAGGCAAACACAATCCGTAACCCTATGCCAGGTAACTTTTCATGTATGTCAGAGAACCCTGAAGATAAAAAATAAGATGCTGAATTTGACTCAGTACTGTGGAATGACGTGGTGTCAGTGCAGAAGAAAGGAATGAGTGGAAAAGGACAGGTTCAGGCTCCAGAAGGCATTATCTCAGCACTGTATGACTTCCCATGAGAAGACTGTACATTGTCATCTTGTACCAACAAACATTAGGAAAAAAGCCTGAATTCCCACTACACTGAGAAATTTATTTTAAAAGATTATCTCTTAATCAGCCCTATTTTTTTAAGTTTTGGTGCTAAAACTGTTTCCATGTGTTGACTTCTGCATGACACACACGTATAGGTGGTTACCACAAAAGACAGAATAATAAAAAAAAAAGAGAAGGATTTCCTTATGCAGTTTCTCAACAGCCCAATACTAGCAATTCCAATGATGCCCAGCATAGCTTCTACGAGTAGCAAGAGGATATGAAAATCCTGCTGTAACATCCCACAAAACTCTATAAAACATAAGAGCCACCCACCAGTTCTCTTGGAAGAGTGTTAACAATAATAAGTATATATAATTAATGTTGATTACTTTATCCTAAAGATGCAGTTTGAACTTCAGAAGAGGTAGATTATATAGCTTTATCCTCATTCTGTGTGTTTTAATTTAGAGTGACTGTGTTTAATGAAATGTAGGGACTCAGATTACCTGGATTTGTCTTCTTCTTTCATAATCATCAAATCATATAATTATCACATTCCTTCTCAACACTGTCAAGGTATTTGTTCCCAGTGGAAGTTGGATCCAGATCTGTAGCTCTCAAAGCATTCTTCAGCTTTCAGAATAAAATTATTTTGGTCCAGCATAACCCATTTTCTATTCTGTCATTACTTTCCTAGCTAAAAATAATCTCCTGTTTTTCTTCCCCTCACTGTTCATGTTAACTCTGCTAATAAGATGATGAAACAATCCTTCTGACACTATCTTGCTAACCTAACCAAGAAGGTTACAATTATTTGTCTTTAATTTGACAGGCCCCTGTTCAACCTAGTGATGTCTCTTTCAGTTTGAAATTACTTGTCTTCAATGTGAACAACCAGAACCAAACACTTACAGATAAATCTGTATTTCTGTTCTCTCAGGAACATCTCACTTCAGAGATTCTAGGGCTGTACCATCTTCAAGTTGAAGACATGATTTCCCTATGTCATATTCAATGGCCTTTCACATCACATAAAACACAGTAACAGCACAAAACAGTGAAGAAGAAGAAGGGTAGATAGGCAATAAAACCAAAATTCAGGTTATGACTTGACCATGATAAATGAGAAATTCGTTTGCTCTACTGTTTGCTCTGGTAGTGAACACAAAAACCTCTGTGATTATGTGTGAAAGCCCAGTAAGCAAAGCACCAAACGACTAAGACATCAACATACACTTAGTGGCTGTCAACAGGCAAGGGAAATACTTTAAACATTTTTTGCTAAAAGACTGTATAGACCACACTGCTACCGTGGAGCTCTGTCTGGACAGCAACTGATTGTGTGGCAAAAGTTGGACTAATTCTCCTCCTAAATGTGGAGTGGTCTGAAGAGCTGTACCCTAAACAAGGGTATCTCAAGCTTTGGGATCACTAATTGGTAGTAGAAGTCATTATCACTCAGGGAAGAAAAACATGCCACCTTCAGTTGAGAAATCAACAGCTTATCTTACCTTAAAAAATAAGCTCTTAAGAGCAGCAAGATCATAAATTCATTCCTGTTCCCTCTTCAGGAAAGGATTGTAGGGTAAATTGTGGCCAATAATTTCAGTAATCAGCTACAGACATTTGACACTGCTGAAGGAGTCATGAATGATGTCTGACCTGGCTCTCAGACATCAGTTCAGCCTGTGTGTTTGGACAAAGGTAAGGCAGCTATGTTCATGAGGTTTCAGCTCTTGGGAACATTACAGTAAATTCTCTGGGGTGCTGAGAAGTTGCCTGCAGATCTTAAAGTAACGGGGGATGGATTTGTATCTGGAGAGTCTACAGGTTTTGATGTGATATGATCAAAGAAATTATTTTGGGGTGATTACCTGCTGCAAGGCCTCTCTCTGGCAGAACTTTACTATGCTTTATCATGTTTTAAGTTAAAAGCGTATTTGCCGAGGGAAAATGAGGCAGTTGGACAAATAACAGCTTAGAACCAAACAACATTCCCAGAGTGTAGGCGGTCAGCTTAGCTGCCTCAGCAATCAGCAATACTGTTCTCAAGTCTAATAAAATCACAGATTAGGGCTATTGAGGTGCAGGTCAGAGCTGAGATCTTGATTCCTTGCTAGTCCTTGACAGCGAGGCTGCTGTAACTACAGCAGCAAATTCCCCAGAAGCGAACTTAAAACTAAGAATCTTTCCACTGGGATCCTTTCATAAAAACAAAATACTAACAACACACAATATTATTTTCAAAATATTCTTTTCAATGTAACTGTCCTCATATTCTATTAAATTGCACAATTCTATTTTGAACAAAGTAGTAGTTACTATGAAACTTTTAATAACTACTCTTAAAATACTAAAAATAAAATAGTAGTAATTAATCTTTATTTAAATGGTAATTTAATGTGCTAAGAAGGCCAAAAAATGAAACTAGTCATTAGCTCATAGTAAAGACTGCCAGAAGCTTCATTACTTATTAATAATGGAGAACACAGTGTACCGAACCACTTCCCCTAACCCCAGAAGCTACTAGGAACTGAACTGCAAAAACTCACAATCCTAATAAATTGATTAAGCAATACGATTTTCTTTATAGATATAATTACTGCATATAGTGTAGCTAAGTTTTCATTGTAATCTACACTGATCAAATCGCAAGTTTAAAAACACGTCATAAAAGCCCAGTAACATACCCTTCCATTGGGCAATTATTATGTATGCCAGGACAATGGATTTAGTTACTTCTAATAAATACAAAATTTCTATGATAAAGTTTTACTTTAATAGGTTCACTGTTAGCAAAAAAATACTAACAATATTTAGGGGAAAAAAGATAAAAGAAAGCTTGCCAGTTAATTCCAGCTGATGACAATACTTTATCTTCTTCATCAAGATTATCACTTACAGAAACCTTTTTCATTTCAGCAAATTTCCAAGAGATATTTAATAAATACAGCCACTTAAGATCCAAAGAAAGCTGCAAATCATTGCATTGCCCCAGAGTTCTTTGAAAGAAAGCAGCAGTGTATGACAGTAACAACAACTATTACTATTGCTAACATAGCTTAAATGGGAAAAGATACTGAAAGCAAACATTTATGGTGAAACTGTTCTACAATACCTTTGAATAGACATTAGAATTAAACAATAATTTAGAATAATTTTATTTAGAAACAAAATTAAATTATTAAAAGTAACTACCCTCTAGTAAATTTATTCCTTCAATATAACCTTTAAGAACAATCCCCTGGAAAAAAAATGAGAAACCATTACCACAGCAGAATTTTCAAATAATTAATTAAGAGTCTCAGAAGCTAACTGAAATATCCATCATTTATATAAGTCACCGAACTTACTGAAACTCACTAAATATTACCCTAGAACAAGAGCAATCACAAAAACTGTGCAAAAACTTTAAAGTTCTATCATAAACTCTGTCCAAAGTAGCAACATACAAAATCTTGCAATACCTATGAACTAGCACATTATTAGAAAAGTTAAGTTCCAGGCAGATCCCTCTAGCCAGGAAAAATCTTTTTTTCCCATTTCTTATAGCCAACTACTACCAGATGCAGGATTCAAAAGCTTCAAGAGTGGGTGATTCACATTTCTCTTGCATAATGAAGTACAGATATCAAACACCTATCAAGCACAACCACTGGAAGCAAGTTGAGGAGGAAGATCAGGTAATTTCAGTTAATATTATCAGTTCAGCTATGTCTCAGAAACATTATAAATATTAATATATATTAATGAATTATTGATATAAGAAAGAAAGACATAGAAAAATCATCCTAGAAGAAACGTTAGTATTTCAAACTCTTTTCCCAGAATTGCCGTCTACAGTTTTTCATCATCAAAGACATCGGTGCAATTACTTCCTGCACAGTTTCGGAAAATCAAACTTGTTTGCTTTTGGGAAGGGATACTTTGATAAGGAGTTTTTCTTTTGTTTTGTAAATGCACATAAATTGAAACATGAATTTATGAGTAATAGCACGGCAGTTTATATGTTTACTATGAATATTTCAAAGACCTGGTAACATTCCTACTTGTCCAACTGAAAGTGCGCTAAAATGCACTGGAAGTAATGCTGTCTAATAATGGTCCACTTTGAGTAATAAATCTACACTGGCAGAGGACTGTAGTGGTTTGGGGCATTCCTTAATGCATACATTTGGCAAAAAATGCTGTATCTTAATAGAATACATACTACTTGGGACGTTTGCAAATGAACATGAGTGGGTAATTTATATAACGAGAGAGACCAATCTATCACACAGTGTGTAAAAGCATATTTGAACTAAAAGGTTATAAAGACTCTGCTTTATATATATTCAAAGACCATATGTAGCTCACTGGTCTTTTAACTGATGGGATCATTAGCAAAAGCATATTAAAGACCTGGAGAAGTGCTGGGGGAAGAATGAAAGAAACCTGCGTCAACAGTTATGAAAGACCATTGTATATCTCCAGAGTACATTTTTTGCAGGACCAACTCAATGTGAATTATTACTCCCTTTTCCTTTTTTTGGTGCTGAAGATCTCTATGAAGTTGTGACCGCTTCACTCTATACCAGTTCCTCCTGCTGCCATGCAGCAAACATCCCTCTAGAATCTCAAGCAATTAGAGAGGAGCCTCAATTTCAAAAGTTTTTAGTCTGTGTTAACTACATGCCATTTCCCAGTTGAAGGTAATAACAAGCCACACCAATCAGCTCACCAATTCAGCACTGCCTTTAGCAACAGAAGCAAAGCAAAGCAACAGTGTGCAAACATACACCCATATATATGCCTATAGCTCCAAAAATAAGTTATACTTCATAGAATACAGCTTGTGGAATTAGCTTATTCAAACATATGAATGTAATTTACAGTAATTAAGTGGAAAAGAGGCTTTGTTTTTCAAAGGCAGCAACTGAAATTTATTTTGATTATCCACTTTACCTACTCTGTGGCAAGCACAACATTTAGGATTAGACTACACCAGTGATATATTACCAGAAAGTCTAGTATTAACTTACTCAAGTTAACTGTATGTCAGGTATTTACCAAGCCTTGTACCATATATAAAGAACTGCAGACACAACAGAAAACACTATTGTGCCCATATCTTCAACACTATGCCATCCCCTACCCTAAAAAAGGCAACAATAGAAATACATAAGGGTATGCAGAACAAAAAAAAGGGTATTGATTGGAAATACAGGTTGGATTCCGGGGGCAATTAAATAGATTAAGTTCCTGTGGTTTGGAGGATGCAAGACGGGGTAATGTGGAGGGGAAGATAAAAATCAGGAATAGAGAATGACTGCTCACTATTTCTTTTGACATAAAGCCTAGGTTGAACTAAAAAGAATAATTTGGCAATAGATTTAAAAGAAATAAAATAGTATCTTAACTCACAATGATAGTATGGCTTTGTAGGTTGAAAATTTAGTGAAAAATTTAGTGAAAGGGAGGGAAGTCCAACTGAGTCTATTAAGCAACAAGATGCAGATACCACTTCCAGCAGAGAAGGCCCTGCATGCAAACTGCAGGAAGCTGTCTGCATGTATTTATCCTGTTAGTGCCCTCTTTCCCGAAGTATTTACTAGTGATCTGTCACTCAGTCCTGCAGTTGGATCCTGTACAGCATCTCTGTGCAGCAGGTCTGTGAGCAGAAGGGCCTCTCCCTGGTCTCAAGTACTAGGAGGGGTACCACTGCTGACTGCAAGCGGCTGAAAATGAGTGGGGCATTCATCTCTTCTCTCTCACTTCCACGCAGTGGACTTAAACTCTTCCCAGCCATGGAGAAAACCTCCCATTTTGCTACTTATTTTTCTTATATGTGGACGGAGCAGGTAGAAACAGAGCCTCATTTAGAACAGGAGAACAGTTAAAGAACTTTTATAAAGCTTTTAAAGAAGCACTAGTCTGAAGAGTTATCAATGAAAGTATAAAAGGGTATTTTTGAAGAAACTTCTGGCAAGATGTTTCATGCAAGTAACATTTTAATTGTTTGGTTATTAGCCAAACTGAATAACACACGTGTAGGAACTGGGGAGATAAGAGAAAGGGAAATAGGAAGATGAAAAGCACACATTTCTTATTTTAAAGTAATTTTAATACAGTACCAAGGTTTAAGTTATAAAAAAAATTTGCTATATTCAGTTGAAAATACTGTTTAGTAACATAATTAGGGATGGCAAAGGAACACATCTGAGTTCTAGAAATTAAGTTTCATTTTGATGAAAACGAAAACAAAAACAAGGCTTTTAAAATTCTGAAGCACAAGCATATGCACACGATGGAGGGAACAATGAAGCCAAGAGTGCAGAATATGTAAAAATTACAGGTATCATCTAGGACATGGGAACACTTCAGCATGCTAAAACAGATACTACATTTCCACATTGCAGTGTAATGGCTGACATGCTAATGCTTCCCTCTCTTTGTTCTAATGAAAATACCAATGACACTCATCAGAATCAGTCCATATACTCTTGTAAAACATTTTTGTTTGCAAGTGACAAGACAATAACTAATTAGCAACTGGCAATTAGAAACATGAAACTATTACAGTTCCACTGAAGAAAAAGAAACAATAAGTCATAAAAGACAAGTTATTTTCCAGCAATTGTATGAGTCTTTCACAACAAATCTAATAATACTGGGAAAACAATCTGTGCTTTTTACTGTAGTGTCTTCCCTGTCAAGGATCACTTAAAGAACTACAGGGCTTCAAAAGTGGCTTTGCTTTGAAATGTCTCTGACAAGAAAACCTTCTGGTAATTAAACCAGAGTCAAAATTAATCAAAAGATGATTGGAAAAACTGAACTTCTTTGACAAGTTAAGTGCACACATTAAACCAAAAGCAAACCCAGATCCAGATCATGGTTCACATAACCAAAGTAGCACTATTTCTCACTGTTTTTCCTGAAGCTATATTGATAACTTGAAGTCTTGAAGTTCTCTAAATCATACAGAAGGGAAATAATTGAAACAGCCCCCTCCCCCACAGTTTATTAATCATACCTTAATTTGTGCAAAAGGTCTGTCAAAGTTTCCAACATAAAGAAGACCAACATTCTGGGTGAGTAGCCTAAAAAAATGAAAAAAATCTTTTAAGATATCACTTTACATCCATAAGCTTTTTCTGCATCTGCAGTAATTGTTACCAAACCCTAGCAGGGTAACAATCTTCACCACGACAGCAAGATCTACCCTTGCAAATCTGATTACACAATTCTGTTTGAACTACTATAAAAAAGGAAAGACGTGCATTAAAGATGGATGCACACGAGTAATTCGTGTTTATGTTGCAAGCAGGTCTTCAACAAAATAATTTCACAGGCTTCTTTGTGATGGACGTCACTCAGTAACGTGGAAGAATGGCAGGTATGTGCCATTTTCTATTTATTAGAGACCAATAGAGACAAAGAGACAGCAAGAGAAAAGAACAGTAAACACACACATTCAGAGCAGCAAGCCGAAGAGTTAAAACAGATTAGGGCACATAAAAGTATGCACAGTAATACAAAAATGACATCACTACAAGCGGAGAAATAACAGAGAATCTCTGTAATACTGTCTAATGGTTTGCTAAATAAAAAGAGCCCCAGATAAAGCTTGTGCTTGCTGTTCTCTTCAAGTCTTAATAAAGTTGTAGCGTACACCACCGAAATCCAGAGGGACAGCAGATAAGTTGTCTCAAATGACTGTTCATACTGCTGGAAAAGAGTTTGACTTCTGCAGATACTGTGCAAGTCAATGCTATCAGTACACAAACTTCAAATTCCAGAGGAACATTAGGGCACTGCTGTTACGAACAGGCTGACAAGAACATCTCTGGCCAGCAAAAAGGGCAGGAGAGCACTGTGCTGTTCTGACTGGATAATTACAATGTTCCTCTTGCTAAGCAAAGGCCCAGCAATCACTCCCTTCAGTTTAGAGCCTCATAAGCGTTGCACTGAAATACAGGTTCTTAATAATGAGAACTTTTTTGATGACAAACCCTGGAAAGAATTTCTGTTTTGATTAAAAGGGACACTGAAAATCCATCATACTCTTCAGTAGCTCCAAGTTTTCATTAAGTGTTTGCTATTTTATATTTTCTTCCAATTTTCTTTCAATCCCATTCCCTTTAGCAATAAGGCCTCACATATGAATTAAATTAAATAGCCAGAAATAAGTACAAATGTAGGCATCATTCAGCATAAGCAATGACACTGAGGTGTCTCTTTCTTACATTATTAACCATATACAAATATATATATATACACATACTTATCATTCATACTGAGTTAAATATTTTTTTTTATAATTAAGCCACCTGTCATTTTCAACTCATTTCTCACCATTGCCAGGCCTGTTTTCATAAACAAAAGAAAACAGAAATTCAGATGGTAGCAAATAATTTTGACCCCATAGAACACGGACATTTAGTATGATCTTGATTATTCCCATTTCTGACAACAAGATGATATATATGAGTTTAAACTGGTTCACGAACAGTGGGAATTGGTGGAACTCAGCAAAATTACAAAGTCAAAACATTCACACATATAAAACAGTTAAGTAAGAAGAGGTGTTGAACTATCACTCTTCAAAAACCCTTCCGTAATTAGATATGGTATATAAAAATTTCCAGTGCACTGACAGAAACACCCAAAGGAAGGAAAAAACAATAAGGATCAGATCACATCAGCCACAGTACAGACAGGCAAGTGGATTCCTCCCTTTCCCTATCAGTGTGCCAGACTCCATCAGGAAGACTTGTACTGTTTTGCAATGGTTCAGCGGTATACGTAAGTCAGGATAAGCATATTGAGCTCATTTTCAGTCACAATAAGTCAAATTTATTCAGTACTCAGGTGTCTGGAACTGGAAAATACAGCATGTTGATCAAACTTTCTCCTAGAGCTATAAAGCAAAATCAGAAAATATTTAATGGTTTTCTAAATGGAAAGAAACATATGGGAAGTAATTAGCAAAGAAGGTTTAAAGAGACTGTAAAAAGGATTCAAGGTAGGTCATCATATTTCAGAGAGAGGCACCTTAAAGCAACAAAGTATTCTTTGAAAGAACTGCACATTATTATAAGACAGAAAAGAAAAACAAAATAATCCACTAGCTGTATTTCTAGTAGGAGACCTTAAAAAAGAGAAGACATTCAGTGTCATTATTCCCATGTGGTTATTCTTCACATTTCCTTAAACATGGATAAAAATGTAGGACCATTAAAAATCTAAGACTCTAGGATTGCTTCAGTTAGAAGTAACAAACATCCAGGGAACCTTAAGACTGGTCTTTCCAGAAGACTGCCAGCTGTCCACACAGTTTAAGTTGCTATCACTAATGTACACTCCAAATGAACTGCAAGACTTGGCTTCCTTAATAAGATTGATATTGACACAGTACAAGACGATTACTATTTATTCATCTTGCACTGCCTCTGCCAAAAAGTATTTTACTTAGAGCTTTTTATTTGTATTCACATGGCACTTCCAAAAGCAATGTCAATGCAAGGTCAGGAAAATGTTTAGGGAACAGAGTTATTTGTAGCTCTCCCTTCCTTAAATAAGAGGTTATATTACATGTATTTCTCTAGTTTACGCATTCATCTTGAGTTGTGTAGTTCAAAATTGTATCACCAACATGTAGTCAGGTTCCATTTAAGAACTCAAGAAGGTTAAAATGAGTACCCTAATATGATCATAATTTAATGTTCTGAAATACCCAGGGTTTATGCCCCTAAATGGTCTGAGCAATTAAAAAAATACCCAATCTCATCACTAGTCTAAACTCTTTTACTCTAGGTCTTATGAACATAATCTCTGTATTTCAGCAATTGAGCTCACAAAAAAGAGACTGGAGAGGTAAGCAGGCTATGACAAGAGTCACCACTGAGGTTCTGAATAAGCCAAGCTACTGCAAGACTGTTACCATCTCCTCAGCAGCCACCAGTGGCAGTACCAAAAAGCCATGTCCCATCGAAGAGAGGGGCAAGACAGAGGAGTATGTGCCAAATTCCATCTCACCCAAAGAAACTCAGCACAACTGACCTCTAAATGACCACTTAGATGCACCTCTCTCTAGTCAGAAAGTTCGAACTATGCATAGCTGTTTTTGGAGTTCTGTACCACAATACCAGGATGTACTTTAAAGTACCTAAAATTAACTTTAGGTTAATTTAGTTAACATAAACTTCAATGGTAGTGATATGATACAGATATTCTCTCCTAATACTCTCAGCTAATTACCCCTTGCCTTTAAAGACTTGCCAATGGCAAGCAGGTTTGGTTATAAGCACTTATATGCCAATGTTTTCTTTTGAATGTCAGTCTTCTATTTCTTACTTAGTTTAACGATTGCACAGTTCTGCTCTTAAAGCACCATCAGCAGTACTCGACACCAAACCCTGATAAAAGCTGGACATCACTTGTAATTGGCCAAAATCGATATCAGGCTATGAAACAGTGATGACAGTTTCACAGCACAATTATCACCTTAGAATCTCACTTCAAATAGCTACCTTAAAATTATGAGAAACAATCATCAAAAATACGAATGCTTAATGGCACTTAGACACATATTTATTTTTATTGAAGAATATGTAGCAATATACAAAGTTGCCTAGCTTACAGACTGTCATGTATTTTATTTGTAGTCTCTTCCATTCAATACATTACTAATGTAATTCCCATTTTTTTCTGTACATCAAAGGAAAGAAACATAACTCCAAGAAACAGTAGTTCTTTAAGACATGCTGTCCATATGTAACATGACCCCACGCTCTCCTCTCCTATACACCCAAGTGAGCAGACCTCTAGCCCAATGTGCATGTTAGGGCTGCAGTGTTATATTTCAATGCAAACTACATAAAAACCTAAAAAATGTCAGGACAAACCATTTCAGAGTTTCGACAATATAATATCAAGGTCTTAGAGGCCCTCCCAGTACCAAGAAAATGCTGGATAGATAGTTATAGATAGATAGTTATCACTAAATTTCCCTAGATTTGGTCTTTTCTGGGATATAAACGAACACAACGTTTTCAAAATCCAAGCTGCAAGAGCCAGGCACTGCTGTTTGTGGGAGAAGTTGACCACAGGAGTAGGCATGGTCAGGACAGGTAATCCGAAAAGCGTGGTGGCAACAGTGACATGACGATGGGTTAATGCAAATAAACACAGGAGAGGACTAAGAACTTGGCTAAAAGGAAACTTGGAGTAAGGCAGTGTGGGATGGCAGCGGATGTAGAACACAAGGGATGAGAAAGGTATAAAGGAGTGAAAAAGCAGCCCTCTGGGTTGGAAAGCACTGTGGTAGAGCTCTGGGCTGGAGAAGACCAAAGGATTAGACAATGGGAGCAGCAGAAACTGATCTACCACAGAGTTCACCCTCCCTGAGCATAGCTGACCTTGTCTGGGGGCTGGGACATTCCCAGTACCCATTGCCTCCTTCCTATCGCCTTTGGCCATGGGAAGCAGAGCGACCCTTGACTATGGACTTTATGAGGGCAGCACTTTTCAAAGGAGCCTGATCATTTCCTCTTCTCCACACACAGTCTGCTCCTGCTAACTTACTAATACATGTTAAGATGAAGGTGAATTACCCCTTCAGTACCTAAAGGGGGGGCTATAACAGAGCTGTAGAGGAACTACTTATAAGGGCCGGTAGTGATAGGACATAGGGGAATGGCTTTAAACTGAAACAAGGCAGGTTTAGATCACGTATTAGAAAGAAATTCTTTCCTGTGAGGGTGGTGAGACACTGGAAAAGGTTGCTCAGAGAAGCTGTGGATGCCCCATCTCTGGGAGTGTTCAAGACTAGGCTGGATAGAGTTTTGAGCCACCTGGTCTAGTGGATGGTGTCCCTGCCCATGGCAGGGGGTGTGGAACTTGATGATCTTTAACGTCCCTTCCAACCCAAACCATTCCGCAATTTCGAGGTAATACTGACAAAAATTCAGGCACTGCTCACCAACCCACCAACGCTCCAGCCATTAAATAGTATTTTGTGAAGGCAGAAAAGCAGGTGTCAAATAGTTCCTCCGTATCTTGTTGGGAGGTGCACCCTGAGGACACCACTACAGCTTGATCTGTACCCTAAATGCCCACCCTTTCAGACTCAAAAGCTGCCTTGAAAATCCACTCAGGTTATCAAACAGGGCCACCCAAACTAGAGATGAACACATTAACTTCTGAGTCGTTCATACATAAACCAGTTGTGAGTTTCCCTCTAGGCTATCTGGATCCTAGCGCAGATTATGGAAGGAGGTTTCCGGAAAGGAGCATGCAGAGAAATAAAGGTGCAGGGAGGAGCCAGGAGCCGCTGCCTCTCACAGGAGCAAGTTACTGCAGATTAGCTGAACGCGGTAATTTGCTCCTGTGCGAGGCAGCAGCTCCTGCGCTTGCTCTGGTGGGTGCAAGACTGGTGACATATTGTGCAGGAACATAGACAGACTTGCAGCTCTAGCCAACAGCACAGAGGTCAGATAGTCTTGGAAAGCAGGGATTATGGAGTGAAAAATTCAGTGTGTGCAGTAGAAGAGCTGAAAAGAGGTAATTGGCACTGCAAAGGTGGAATGTGTAGAAGGAAAATGACGACCAACGAACAGGCATATGGCTTGAGGTGTCTGGTTTCTCAGGAAGAAAGCTGCCCTGCAACAGGCAGTGGCAGGCACAGAGCTGCCTACAGCAATGCTTCAGTTACTCACTACCCCTAGGAAACAGAACATGCAACTTCTTCTTTACATTTCAACAAAAGCACTCACAAAATTCCAGAACAGATGACAATTTACCAAATAATGTCTTGCAGTATTTTATTAGCCCCTAAAATTTAACTCAGCATACATTATGTTTGAAGAGTAGTTCATTGCTCCACATAAGCCAAGTAGTTTGATACTTTATTTCTGGTTTTATTCTTGATGGTTGCCTGTTTCACCAGCTCCTGCAACTACCAGAGCACCTGACTCTAGATGAGTTTGATTCTAGATAAGCTTTTGTTTGTTTTTAGGAGCTTGGTAAGTGCTATAGCCTGCCACCAAAGCTTTGCTGGATGTAATAAAACTTCACTGTTGTATTTTACAATCACAAAGGTATTTGAGGGCGTGCAAAACTGCAGAAACTTCCAAAACTCATCTTGATGCTGTGCATGTCCGTCTCAGCTTTTAATGACAACATGGATGGAATTGACTGCTTTCTGCAAAGAACAAGGGGCAGCTTCTGCTGTGGTCTGTTCTCTTACCCGAAAGAACTCTCTCCAGATCAGACAGGTTTTTTTCTGGTTTATATGAACAGTGGATTGATACCTGAAACATCCTTGGTGTCTGCCTGCAGAGATCTTGCCCTATCAGAAACAATTAAAGAGGAATTCCACTGATGAGATGATGAGATAAAGGGATTAAGATACATGGATTACTTCCACTTTACAGTCAGAAGCAGCAAAAAGCAGCTACACTGGCGCTGGGAACTGATGTAACAACTTCATATGCTGTGGGCAGATTTGCACTCTTCACAGAGGTTGGTAGTGATAAGATTTCAATCCTGAGAAGATGTGTCCCAAGACTGGAATAGTTGTGAGGCAAAATGGAAAGGAAAAAAATATCCTGACACTCAGTGGGGCGACTGACCTTTCTGCACATCTGCATCTTTATTGCTAAAAACACCTCAGTGTACACATCAGTGGTTGATTAAGGCCAAAAGTGCAACACACTCTGTTTTGAATATAAACTGGGGGGTCAGAATAAAATTTTAGGAAAATCTCTGTGAACACACTCACAGTCTAAACTCCCATATTTAAAATAGCTATGTAATGGGGATCAATATTAGTTATTAATGTTTTTATGTTTAATTTTTAAATGTATCTTTCGTGTGATGAGCATGTACAAAGACTACTACTGATATGCTCTGTATGTGCTTTTAACTGTCTCTGAATATCACTCGGGGTGCATTTGCACATTTTGGGCAGAAATGACTGTTAGAAGTCATGAAGACATATGAACAACAGCCCTGGAAACAGAAGTAACACCTTAAGTTAAATAACTGTATTTTCAAACACTGCTTGAATGTTCTTCATAGGTAGGTTTGAGGATAAAGGTATCTTTCATACATAATGTTATAAATTTTGTATTCGATTATGCAAAGAAATTACTCCACTATGTCACTATTGCACATGATGACCAGAGCACAAATAAAGCACTATGACACAGCAGAAAGGACACCATATTCATGTGATGATGCTGATGTCCTTTTACGAACATAATAAATATTCTGCCTTTATCCTGTGTTCACTTAAACCGAGAAGGAAAACTGCACTGTGCTGCAATATCATAGCCACAGAAAGAGACACAGCTTCCTAAGTAGTTTCTTGAAGAATCACTTGAATTCTACTAAAGTAGCATTCCAATTATATTTTGCTTCTTGCTTATGATAATCATTTCCTATTGCTTTAAAACTCTAATTATGTATTTTCTAGCAATATAAAAACAGGAAGAAAATCAGAAAAGCACAAACAGTAACATAAATTATGTTAGGGTTGAAAGAATTAACTTCCTATATTTAATTATTTTCAAGATCATTAATTATTTCAATAATTTAATTCACTGACTATTGTAAGAGTAACATAGTGAAAATATTACACTAGGTATTATGAAATATTTTAAAATATATAAAAGGATCCAATACAAGTTCTGAAAAAGGCTAATAACTGCTTGTAAATTTAAACTGGCATGCATATATGGTTTGCAAACAACATGCATTTCATCTTGTTCCAGAAGTATAGAGAGGCAAGAACTTGACAGTTCCCAGAAGCAGTGCATGAAGAACAAGGACAATGGCAACACAGGGTCTTCACAGGCAAGAGACAAAAGCTGTCTCCTGCTTTCCACAGTGTATTTATCAAACCACCTGTTCGGGCTACAAAAATACTCTAACAAAAATTGTTACTCATCAGTCACGCAAGAAAACATTTTTCATGGACAAATATAAGCTACTCTAGTAAAATCATCACGGTAAGGAGTAGGCAAATACACTGTATATCTGATTTAGGACATTCTTCCTCAAATTAGAGCACAAACTTAAAAAAGCTATGAGAGAACTGAAAGAGATATTATGCACTGCTGGTTACTCAGTAAAAATGCAAAAAACCCTGAGTTAGAACACGAGGGGGAAAAGGTTGGGAAGGAATACATTAAAATGCAAAAAAAAAGAGACTGTAAAGAGTTTTATAATGCTAAATTCACCTCTACAATAAACAGCCTCCCAGAAGTGTAAGTAAACTTCTTTCAGTCCATGAATTCTGAATTTGCAGAATAGTCCAAGCCAAGTTAATGGTGACTGCAATTAACATAAAAGTGTATTCTAAACAATATTCCCAGGGAAAAACGCAGTGGGTAGCACAAACTACAGACTTGAATTTAACACCCTCAGCCCTCCCACAACAGTACTACAATAGCGTGTGCCATGTGTTGTATTAATAAGCATGGTGCTTTCAAGCACATGAAACTCGGGCAACAATATCAATGTTATGTGCTAATTGCCCTTCGAGCTCTTATGTGTGGTACTTGAAAGGCTTCACTGAACTACCTCACTCCCTACAGTAAATCACTATCTGTCACTGACTATTGATAATGGGAATCTTGGCAGTAACTGATCCCTGAAAGACATACTTCCACTGAACAATGTCACCACTGTTATACACAAAATGAAATAGAAATTACACTTAGAGGGCTTGAAACTGTAAACTGAAGTGACCTCATATCTGAAGTAATAGTCTGCAAGTGATTCTAGACCATCAAAAAGAATAAACTGACCAATATGAAGGTTTACTTTGCATCAGCAGGATTTAATTTGCATCAGTTTCTGAAAAAATGTTTGGCTGTAGTGAGGTTTTTTGGTGGGGGTGGGAGTGTTTGTACAAAAACACTTTCCTAGAGAGACAGAGATTTTTTCAAGGCACGCTCATGCACCTGATAAATAAAATCACAATATCACATGTTTCCAAACAGAACTTATTTTTGTTTGCTGCATTTATGTCTAGCGCTGATAATATTTTAATGTTTGTCCAAAGCCTGTTTGGCTTTGCTTTACAGGCAAATAACATAAAGAAGCATTTTGACTACATTTCCATATAACCTATACATAAAAAATAGAAAGGAAAACTAAGCAGAAAAAAAGGTACCTATTAAATAATCATGCTCATTCCTCCACCAATGGAATATCACTCCCTGTAGTATAATGAGCAATTTGGCCAGGCTGGCCATAAATTATCTGGAAAATGAGGCTGCTTGCCTTTTCCTTAGGGAGGTTATTACGGAGTTCAAGAGATTTCACTACTAGAATCTATTTCTGATAGTAAACATCAATTTTTCTTTCTGAATATCATCCCTTTCATCTAACTGAAATATAAGACAGGAGTTAGGAACTATTCCCAATTTGCTGAAAGATCTGCCTGACACTGGCTGTGATGCAACTCTGCCCAGATTTATCCATGTATCACAAAGCGAGAGCACTCACACAGCTCTGCAGTGGCCTCACTGGAACACCATAAATCCACATTCTAGTCTATGAGCCCATAGGGTCCTTTCACCTCGGCCATCTTTTAACATGTAACAGACACCACAACATAGTAAATTCAACTAACAGAATAAGTGAAGAATTGATACCACGACGCGAAGCTTTGTATCATGAGACTTCAATAAAATATGAAGTCTCATTACAGATATTTTAAAGTCAAAACAAAGACATTTTCAGTGTTTCAAGAGTTACTTAAGAAAAACAGATTTCTAACAAGAAGTAAGATATGGAAGAAATAAATGAGATAATGAAAAAAAAAAAATCTCAAGCATCTCCAAGTAGAAAACTGGTAAAAAAATTGTTCAGTAGTTTCACTTGATCATGTGGAAATACAGGAAACAACCAAGAAAGATAGGGAGACTTGAAAAGGTAGTGGATTTGTTTGTACCCACCAAAAAGATAAAGGCATCTAGTCAGGAACATAGGATTTTTTAGTCACCAAAATGAAATCCCTGCAGAAACAGAGGTACTAAAAGAAAAGCTCTGGGGTTATATTGATAATTAAGATGAAATAAATCACCAAATCCTGATGCAACATACCCAAGATTTCGGCCATTTCTTAATATGGAGGGTCTGAATTGCTATTTCAAAAAAAATCCAAGTGAATCTTACACACAGAAATAGGGTAATTTCTGCAAACTTCCCAGAGCCCTACCCTTTGGCACAGCATTGCTCAGCACGCCTACCTTGGCCACGCACGGCAGTGCTGCTTAGGAGGTTGCACATCCCCTGCACTCACACTGTGGCTGCATCTGCCTCTCTTTTGATCATTTTAATGAAAGAGTGCTTGAAAAGTAGTGGGGGACGGGAGAGGCAGCACACTGACATAATCGATTCAGACTGCCAAAAGACGTCTGTTACAGTCTTCTTCCACAGTAATTTATTTTAAAAAAACCCATAAAACTAGGCAGTAAGTACTTTTATATGGAAGACACTTCTTACTGTTATGGACCAAATCCTGCTTAAGAGATTGGACAGGAAGAATAAATGGTCAGTTTCCATCTTGGCAAAGGCCAAGTGACTACTCAATTTATGTAACAGACTGTTTAATATATTTATTAGTAATCAGAAAAAGTCATGAACAGAGAAAGTCTGCTGATGAAGCAAGTTATGAAGCAATGGCTGGCAACTTTAGCTAGATTACAAAGTTCATCACTTTGAAAGGAAGCTGATGTTGTATTTAGAATCACTCATGGCACCTTAGCATTACTTTCCTCTGAAGTGAAAGATACATGCTCTTTTGCGTATGAATGAGGGAAAGGTACTTACACCACTTAATTAAGGAATGTATCATAATGTGAATGAGCCTGTCAACTAGAACTGTTATTTCCTAACATTTAAAAGGCTGACTTCAAAGCTCACTGAATTTTCTTTCCACATGAAGTTTTGTCATTCCTTTGTTCTTGGTCTTTCTAATTAAAAAAAAAAAAGACAAAACAACAACCAAAAAACCCCATAAAAATCCAATCAATCAAAAAAAAAAAAAAGCAACCCACAAAAAAACCCCAACCCCCAGACTTTTGTCCTGCACAATTATTCTAAATCACAAGAGCAGAGCTGGAAATTTTAACAGGTTGTTACTACTGAAAAACCATGACAAGGAACTGGCAGGGAAGTTATGATCGAGTGATCTCACCTGACTATAATTTCCCCCATTCTGCCCTTCATTCGACAGCACAGATGCTCCAACAGTTTTCTGGTTTTCCCAGTGCCCTGCATGCCACACCAGTGGCGGCAAGACTTCACTGGTACCCTGAATAAAGCAGTTGGTAACAGTATCCTTTCCACAATGCAGGGCAAACCAAAGACTGATCAGGTGATCTGTATTTAATTTCTTGTAACAAAAAAAAGCGGAGTCATTGAATTATGCCAGTTGAGTGAGAATTCAAATATGATAAATATTTCATCACAAAACACAATTAAACTGGAGCTCATAGACACTGCTCTCGTGTGCAAGAGAAACAGGGATGGGACGTGCATGTGCATAATAAAAATATCTAGAAGACTAAAAATTTCCCCTTATAATAAAACAGTGAATATAAAATTCACCTGTCTACACTGACCAGAGATACAATCAGTATGAAAATTCCCATCTTCTTATTAAAGATCCTCCATGGGAAGGCATCATGAAAGAGCACCCTTAGCCATATGTATACACACTGCCAGACCACTCCAACTGATTTCTTTTTCTTCCTGTTTCTCCACACCACTTTAATCATTTATTAAAAATAAATACTTTATTAATTAATCATGAACAACCAGAAAAATGATTGAATTACAGTCTACAAACCATTTAGGTATGGGTTCACGGGGGACTATGCAGATTCAATCCCAAGGTGAAGCCTGTAATGAACAACGAATTGTTTGTTTGGAATATAGGATATGCACCCAGCTGCCACTCTATCCAGACCCAAGTGCCACCAGCAGAATGCTTCAACAGCCATCTGCTGCAAACAAACCTACCACCCAAAATAAGGTAAGAAGGCTGTCAGAGACTTCATGAACTCTACTGAATGCTTCACTCTCATTACTGAAACCTTTACAGATGGTGCAAGATTTAGTTCCTCTGTCAGTTATAAAATTAAATTCCTCAGCATAATCATACACAAACTTGTAAATGAAACTTCTTTCACAGAAATTCTTCAGGTAGTAATAGACATAAATGTAATATTCCACATTTTGAAGTATTAAGAAATGCAGCTTTCCTGGGTGGGACAAAATAAAGAACACTATCTTGTAGTATCAACTAACAACACCGTAATACTCATTGTTGCATGTGTAATCTAAATGGCATTTGCAGAAAAGATGCCCTGTGTTTCTGGTGTGTTATGCTGCTCAAAAAAACCCAAAAAACCCCCACAAAAAACCAAAAACCCACCTGTATGCTGACCCATATGGCTCCTTTCTCTATAAGGGAAATCACTGCTCTGTATCAGGGTACTTTGCTTCACTTCAGAAGTGCCACACCACCTCCAATAACATTTCTCTGTCTTTCCTTTATTTCTCACTTTAATGCTCAGCTGCCCCTTGGTTTTGTTTTCTACAGACTTTAACGGCTGTGTCCCTTCAATACATTCCCCGCCTCTCCCTTCTCCTTTCTCTGACCTCTTATCCCAACTCCCAAATTTAGAGGGGAAGCATACTTTTATCAGAGCCACCAGGAGGGGAGTAGGAATACACTGGGATGATGGCAGCTTGGACAATGTTAAGAAACAGAAGGCAGACAGGATTAGGAATTAAAAAAACATTCTGAGATGCCTCTGCTCCACACACAGCATTTGCTTCACATCAACAGCTTCAAGGTTCACAACTACTGTTCCAGTTTCTCCTGAGCAGCCATGATCTCCACTCCAATTTAAACCCGAGGCAGCTACTAAAACCACACAGGGCACTAGCCAGGCTCCCTCCTTCCCAGGCACTTGGCACAAGGTCAAATCGGAATTCACACCCCAACAAGTCCCACACAGCCAGACCCACTTCCCTGTGTGAGGAAGAGGACCAGGAAGCATCACCATCTTATAGCGCTGCTTCTAGAAAATTTTTTGTCCAATACAACCATTTTGCAAGCTCTTCATAAGCTATCAGTATTCTTCTTTTCCAATGCCAGCATTTTAGACTTTATTTAAAATCATTAATCCATTTTGTGACACACTCTCTAAAGAGTCAAATAAGCTGAAGTCTGTGTGATAAGCAACTTGCAGAAATGTATCTTTTTTATAAACTGTGGGAAAAAATTAATTGAATTCTTTATTAAAATTTCTGTATTGTTATTACAGAAAGAGAGCATCTTTTCATTTACTGTACTGAATGAATAATTTTTTTTATGTAGGGCACAAGTGAAAGAGCAATTATAATTAAACGCAAACTGCACAGGACAAAAAATTGGTTACGTCCAGACCCTGGTTGATAACCTCTGATTTAACTGGTATCAGGATGACCTGCTTTGTCTCTTCTTTCACCTCTTTCTGAGAAGATTTATGTAATATAAATTATTAAGTTATTAATTAACAAATGTACAGTAAAGCAGGGGTGTTTTTCCATTTTGCAGTATGCCTCCAAGACATAATTTTTTACTCCAAGCAATTTTGCATGTCTTCTTGGACTATAATGCACCCTTGCTAAAAAAAGCTTGCTAAAAAAAATTAGTGCAACATGGTTCAATATATTTTGGCTTTCCAAGCAGAAAATCCTCATGGTGGTTTTATAAGGTACCTGCATGGATAATAAGCCTTTTAAAGTAATACAGCTAACTGAATTAACTACTGGTATTACAGAAAAAAAAATTGTGAACTTAATTCATGTCTGATTTAAGGTAGGACAAAGTCTCTAAGAAAAAGTAGTATGTTTTCTTAGACTAAGCAATACAGCCAGGAAAAACAAGGATGGAGCATGCAAGTTAATCTCAAGTAAGGAGAAAGACTTTGATGTCTAGAAATTTGGCTATTTTTTAATATATCTGTGATAAGCATAACAAAATAACGTAAGCAATTGCCTTTTCCTATATACCAGCTACATCTTCAGACCATCAAAGAGAAAAACTTATCAATCGGCATACAGGAATGCAATTTCAGCTATTTCATGGAAATTCTATGCATTTTAACGAGGACTTTAATCACTTTGGAGTTGTGATAGGAAATAAAGAATAATCACCTTTACTGGGTAACCAACCCTGAAGACTCATGCAAATATGGGTGAGAGAAGTAAAGGAGAATGAATAAAACTTCAGCAGGAACACAGAATTGAATCTACCTGGGAACAGTAACAGAGAAATGAGAAGACACAGAAGAGAGAAAAGGGCAGACTGGTAGAGCACATATTACTGTAACAGATGATGGGAAACCTACATTTTAACACACCCCTGCTGTCAAGTTGTATACCGGCTAGGAAACCCAAGAGCTGAGTGTCTCATATCTTCTTTTACAACCTTGTTTCTTAAAAAATGTGCAATTTAGGAGTGGTCGAAGTTATTCTGTTTACTCAGCTACTGCAGATCTGGCCCAGCACAGCCCCTGAGGTGAACTCTTTGTGGAAGAATTCAATTTCTTTTGGACATTCCTCTGCTACATTTTACATGCACAGACTAGTGACAATGGGATTACACTGACAGTTCCTGCAATTCCACTTTTTTTTGGTCTAAATATTTAATTTCAAATTCAGAATATTGCTTTAATTTTTCACACCTGACATTTACACTGGAAGAAGTCTTATCCATGATTGATTTCAAATGCACAGAAAAAGTATTAACTCTAAGTTAACTTTATGTGCAAACACATTCCTGAAGCAGTAGAAGAATATCTATCAGACAACAGTTAATACAAATACTGAAAAATCAAGCTTCAGTTGTTCCTTCAGAGGAATCTTTATCACTCCTTTTTTGAAGTTACTTTCAACACCACCTTGTTATTATGGCAGAGAAAATTTACTATTAAAGAGCAAACAGGCATTTCATTCAGATATAAATCACTCAAAGCTAAGACAGAACATAATTATTGTATTTGACATTCGAAAACTAAGAGAAAGGAAAAGTTTAGTGTTTTCCTTAGGATCAGAATGCAAGAAGAAGGGTTTTCTGCAGGCAACTTTATTTCAGAGGAGTTATCAGTTTCATAACTCAGCTTTCAGCAACAAATACATTTGGACCAAATGCTGCATAAAGTCCTTTGGGGAATGAATGACCCTCAGTCTGTACAGGGAAAAGCAGCAGAATCGACAGCGCCGTATAATTTCAATATTAGTTCTTTTCTGCAGTCAATAGGGTTCATAGCTCATCTTCAGGCTTATCCAGTAAACTTGCCAACACTGTAAGTTTTTAAGTAATTGGTACAGGTTATAGCATGCTTTAAGTATGTGGGACCAATTTGCTTTCACTCAAATGAAAGTGTTTCACAACTGTAAAACAATGGCCCCTCCTCTTGCCACAGTCTGGACATAGGCGTGTCTTTTGTCCATAGAGGCTCTATCAAACCACAAAATTTGCCAGCCAAACAACATCAAAAAATCCTAATCTCTGAAAAAGGCAGGATATCATCTTCAGAAAACACATGGAAAATTCCTCCATACTGCATGTATCTGAATATTACAAAGAAACAACTGGCATATGATACATGAAAAAATATTAAGTTGTGTAATAGCTTCTTCTTATTTTTAATATGAGAGCAAAACTAAAGTAAACAACAGAGAAATTATCACCATGAAGAAACCATTAATCATATCTTATTAAACAGCTGAGCAAAAGAGAAAAATGACCAGTTTTGAACATTTCGTTTTGGTGATATATAATTCAAATAACTGAATTTAATACTTCTGCTGTTAAAACAAGCTGTATTTACTGCCTATTTTAGCTGGAAGAAAGCATTTGTATGCCATACCATTGCTTCTTCTAAAACCAAAACATTATTCTAGTTTATCATGATACAGAATTCACCTTTTGAAACACAATTTTCTTAATACACAAGTAATGTGCGAAGATTTTTTATAAAAGCGAGCATTGTGCAGAAACCAAGCGCAAACATCCCGCTCAGTGAGACTTGAGTAATTTCTGCTTCTCTTCTTGAATGAGACCAGAATGATCAACAGTAAGTCCTGAGTCAGAACTGTGTACAGATCATTTTGATTACAAATTAACAAGCCAGAATGTTACTGATACATTAGTTGAGAAGAGTTAACCATGTCCATAGCAAACTTCCCCTTCTGGAGGGGAGATAATACTTCAGAGCCTGCATTAGGAGATATCCAATTCACTTGTGAAACTATCTGTCTTAATCTATTCCACAAATCCAGAGATCTCCTACAACTGAATATCCACTTTCAAGTGGAATTCTGTATTCCTGAGAAAAAAAGACTAAAATCCTGAGAATTTGATATTTGATGCTTTAACATTCACCAAAAGAGTGAAGCGCTTTTATAAACATCTGTGTGAAATGATGGTTTTGACATGCAGAACTGAGAGGGAAAAAAATAAAATCATCAAATTCACTATCCTGTTTCACCCTTCTCATTCCAATCTTCTCTATCCTATAATTAGAGATATACGCATTATATTTAATTTATAACCCACTGATAAATATTTGCTCACAGTGCAATCTTTTAATACTTTGTGAAGAAAAGGCTTTAAGTACGAAAATAGCCAAAGATTATAGCTTTGAAAATATCTAGTTGATATAAGAGGGAAAAATGCCATCTGCTGGGTACAGCTGAGGACTGTCCTTTTCTTACCAACACACCATGCTGTCCTGAGAGAGTTTTCTCTCCACTTCTTAGCTCATTTTTCCCATCTTGAAAACTGATACAGATACATGCATTGTTGCTGAGGAGATATAAGAGCAACCTCATTAAAACTCTGTAACAAAACCTTCTTACCATATACCTCTCAGAGGGTGGAGGTCTGACAATAGATAGGATGACTAGCAAAGGAATAATAATGCTTTTAAACTTTCAAGAACATTAGACCTGTCTCTAACACCCCTCCCCCCGCCCCCAAATACTTCACATCTGTTTGTGTCTTCACCCCAGGACAGCAATAAAATTTGAAAAAGAAGTACAGAAAGTCCAGTTAAGAAATATACTTGTAAGAAGAAAGTGAAAAATTAGAAAGATTAAAGTCTGATTTAATAAAATGCATAAACTTTAAAATTAAGAAGTGTGTGAAAAGGTAGATAGGGTTTCCATATGTAAACATGAAGAAGAAATGAGAAGAGTTGTTTTGATTCATAACAGACAATGAGATGCCTTTTCATTTTTGTTTGTTGTTAATTTTACAATGTAAAGTAACTGTAAAGCTGTCACCTGCATGTGTATATACATATACACATATGCATATAGGTCTGTATATTTACATACTAAAAATTCTGAATAATTTCATATGAAGCTGAACCAGCTTAAAATTTTGGAAATCTGGGTTTCAAAGTTAAAATAAAGGCTTATTTCTCATATATACAATAATGCTAAAAATCAAGTAGCTCCTGTGAATGTACATATCTCCTTTGCATTTAAGATAAAAGCCTTGAAGTTGATTTCAGAATAGAATTCAGTACAAACCCATGTTTGTACTTTGCCCTCACTGTCATGACTGCTTTGTAATAAGCAAACAAGCATTAAAACTACGAAAATAAGGAATTTTGGCCTTTTTAAGATCCTCTAGCAAGATGACATGCTTACATCTGTTGTCAGATGGAACCAAAACTCTTCTGAAAACTATTAAATGCTTTTTACAGATTCCCACTCAAAGTGCAATATGTGCACATGCTCCACATGCCGCAGCTAACCTTCTCTTCCCTATCACTCAGGTAAGCAACAACACGGATTCTCCACTACCACTGACTCATCACGCCTTGATTATGCAAACTGATCTCTCACTGACAGATACGTGCACCCATAGCCTCACTGATTTTAATGTGCTTCTACAACAGGATAAGTATGTTTTTCCAGAAAAAAAAGCTACAAGCTGGGTGTTAGTTAAAAAGACAGCAAGTGTGAATTATGCGACCTATGGCACATCCTAAGTCATTAAACGGATATCAAACACCCAATTATTCCCTCAAAACGAAAATGCCCCTTAAAATGCTGATTTTTAAAAACTCATCCTATATGTATATTGTTTTTTTTAAAATCAATCATCACAACATGAATCCCTACAAAACCAGAGATACTAGATAATGATCCTGAAGAAGGATTAAGTAGGTTTCTTTTCTAATGTCTCTGAAGTTGTAAGATAAGCACATGGAGCAAGAATTTCTCTTTGCTATCAACGAGGGAAGGTGAAACTGCTGATAATCTCCCTGCATTTCAAAAGCCCACAGTTGCATGCATACCATATTGGTAACACTGTTATGGCAGAAATGCAAACAAACAGCATCAGGGTCATTTATTTTGTTGACACGTTTTGCTGATTCCAAAGTATTCATGAATTCAGTTAAGACACAAAAAGCTGGGCTTCTAATTCCTAAACCAATTTCAGAACATTCTGATGGTATCAAAGCAAACTGAACAGTAGTCTTGGAGGTATGACTGTCATGAATTATTTTTAATATATTCATTATTTATTACTTATATCTGTTCTTTTGTGATTTGTGAGTTTGCTGTTGTCAGAAAATTAAGTAATAAAATGCTCAGAGTAAGACCAACGAAGAGTAGAAACATGTACAATATCTTTGTCTGTCCAGATTGTGTGCTCTACTCTACAATGGTGATAATTTCTTCTCCCTTTTAGTTTGCTTTATTCTTCTTTGAAATACACCACAGAAGGCAAGGAAATCATCTGAGCTGAGTTTTTTTTCCCTTTAAATGCATATTTCATAGAATCACAGAATGGTTTGGGTTGGCAGGGACCTTCAAGATCATTCAGTTCCATCCCCTGGCACAGGCAGAGACACCTTCCACTAGACCAGGTGGCTCAAAGCCCCATCCAACCTGGTCTTGAACACCTTCAGGGATGAGGCATCCACAGCTCCACTGGGCAGCTTGTTCCAGTGCCTCACCACCCTCACAGTTAAGAATTTCTTCCCAGTACTTAATCTAAATCTAACCTTTTTCAGTTTAAAGCCATTCCCCCTTGTCCTATCACTACAGGCCCTTGTAAATAGTCCCTCTCCAGCTCTCCTGTTGCCCCTCTTCAGGTGTAGGAAGTTTTCTCATCTCCAGGCTGAACAAGCCAAACTCTCACCCTATCTTTGTAGGAGAGGTACTCCAGCCCTCTAATTGTCTTTGGGGCCTCCTCTGGACTCATTCTCACAATTACTTCTTTAATTTCAAACACTATGGAAAAATACTTATTTTTCAGATCTGTAATAATCCTATACTAATGCTCTTTTTTGAACATAGCTTAAAATGTACAGATCTGTAAACTCAAGAAAACAGACGATAAAATCTCATTAAGCAACACACTAAAACCACAAACATCACCAAAAAACCTCCAAACAACTGAATAATAACTCGTACTGTAAACAATTAACAGAGAAAAAAATATTCTGAGTACCATTCATGACATACTTTAAAAATCTAGAAAATACCCCTTGTCTGAAAAAGACCAAATAGTCACTACATGCAAAAATACAAAAAATGCATTTCAAAGAAGCTCACACCAATTTCTAAAATCCATTTAAAGCACTTTGAACAAGATGTTCACAAATACTCTCTAATAAGTCCTATAATTTAAAAAGTTTATACGTACTGGTGGGAAAAAAAATGTTCACAACTGAGTTCCAGTTAAGTCTGAGAGCAGCGTACCTATTTCAAGATATAGCAAAAGGAAGATGAACATTTTTTTCTATGTAAATTAGATGGCTTTTAAATTACGCATCTCGAAAACCTTTACAGTATATCATAACACAATATCAAACTCTTGTTTATAAAAACTGCCTGTTATTTCACTTTGTAACTCATAAATCTTCTCAGAAAGGACAATTCCACAATTTGTAAATTAAATATATGTACAGTAAGTATTCTTACTGCAAGTCCTGTACTGTACTGAAAAATCTCTGTTTACAGTAAAGAAAGCATGAAGAAAGAAAACCAAAAAATGTTTTTAAATACATATTAGTTTAAGTGTCTAACAGTTCCATGTTATTTGCAAAATATTTAACATCTGATCTGCAAATTATCTTAGAATAAGTCTGATTGGCAAGGACCATTGCATGTCATCGGCCTCATGGTCAGGACTACATCAGCTTCCAAGTTATATCAGGTTGCTCACAGCCTCATCTAATCAACTTCTGAATGCTTCCAAAGATGGAGACTCCACAACTTGCCAGCCTGCTACACTGTTTGACTTTCATCACACTGTTTTTCCTCTTGACCTTCTACAATTTGTGTCCTTTGCTTGTTATTTTTTCAACATGAATCTCTGAGCAATGTGGCTTCATCTTCTCTGTCAACTGCCATTAGGGAGTAGTAAACAGCAGTAAAGTATTACGCAGCCTTCTCTTATTTGGACAGAGGAAACCCAGTTCTCTCAGCCTTTCTCTGTACGTCATGTTCCCCAATCCCCCCACAGCCTTGGAGGCACTCCACTGGACTTGCTCCAGTGCATCAATGTCTCTCTTAAACAAGACACAGTACTCCAGATGCAAACTCACAAATATGGAATAGAGGTGAAGAATCATCTACACCACTGCCCAGCTATCACATTAGTTGGCTGCCTTTGCTCCAAGGGCTAACTCTTGCCCCAGTTTCAAAGTTTTGCCTTCCAGTATCCTGAGGTCCAGTTTGCCTTAGCAGTCCCTAACTTCAACTTCCCTGCACTCTGCCATGAGGTTCAGGGACCTCAAAAGCCTGAGAACACACCTTGCCAAAGCAAAGGCTGCAGTGTAGCCTAAGCCTTTTTGTATCTTTTTCACTGTCTAGTGCTGCATCAGCATCACACCATTTCCTTAAGTCTTCCTTCCATTAACAAGGTACCTACAGACGTCAGTGGCTTACCTTCAACTGCAGCTGAGTTTTGCCTTTCCTATTTCCTTCTCTCTACACCCAAACACTGTTTTTACATTCTCCATGGAGGTCTGCCACTGTTTACAGATTCCATACATTTCATTGTTTGGGTGAGTTGACTTAGGAATTCCCCATTCAAGCAAGCTGTACCTGTTTGCCATACCTGCTTGTCTTCTTGCACAGGGAAGAGTATGTCCTTGTGCATTTGAGGAACCTGTTCTTGAAGATCAACCAGCTGTCCTGGGCCTCTCTGCAGTTCAAAGGGACCTGATGTGGGATACTAGTTCTATTACACGAAAAAGCCAAAGCCAACCATTCTGAAGTCCAATATAATTTCTTCACTGCCTGCTTCTCTCACTCCTTTTAGATTCTACCACCTTACAGTAGTTTAGTTGCGGGTAGAATCAGCCCTCCATTTCCACATTCATAAGCAGCAAGAAATCTAAGCTACAGTGACAAAGAGGAATAAAATAGCTATCGAAATGTAAATTAGAAGAAAGAAATAGATGGGAGATAAGAAAATTTTGAAGACGTGGTATTTGGGAGCTTTTCTTGATCTCACTCAAGAGATAGAAATGGATCTTAACAGAGTGGATAATCACGATGATAACTGACACAAGCAACTGGAAAGACTACTTTAAGGCAGCAGCTAGTTCAAGAAAAAGGAACAGGGTCTATAAAACGTACAAGGCTACATTTACATTCCAATTTGCAAGCGTATAGATAATTTTAGGATAATATGAAGCAAAGCTTCTAAAAATCTGGAAAAATGAGTTGCTGAAGTAGAATAATTATCTGACAGATGAAGATTGCCCAAGGCTGCCACTTGAACATATAAAAAGATGAGGTTGAGTTCATTTTTGAAATACAACATTAGAAATTCCAAGAGCATCCTGAGTATTAGTTGTGGAAGGTACAAGATTTTGTTCAGTGTACCAGAGTATAAATGGAAGTTACATTCAAAGCTTTACTTTGAAAAGAGTTTTTAAAGCCTGAAGCTTTACAAAAAGATTTTAAGTATCCTCACACAAGCAATATAGCATATATATTTACAGCATAGCACTTGGCTAAAATGTCTGTCTACCAGTTTCCTTTGCAATGCCAATGTTGCGGCTGCACATTAATATTTCCACCATGGTGATATTTGGGCTTCCCCATCCTCTGCCACCGCATTGTTCCTTCTACACAGAACATCCTCTTCAATCTGTTTGCACAACCATGCCCCTACATTTCCTCTTCAGAAGATCAACTCCAGTGTCAGTTGAATGCCTGAAGGTAATAGCTAAGCAAATTACTCCTTTACTTTCACTTGCAACTCTCACATTTCCACAAAAAGTAAACAATTGCTAAGCACATGCACTTCCTTTACAACAGTACAGCCATAAATGCACTTAACACATTCAAACCTGCACTCCTCCTGCTGTCATCCCCACGTTGCACATCTTTGCCTCTATTTGCAACATCTTGTCCTTATTTGCTCCATTATTGCTGTACAACTTCATCTGCATTCTGCCTCATAACTCCACTGTACTCAACCGCAATGCAGCCCCAACACTGACTGTGATCTTCGGAGACTCGGGGAACATGGGATTATTATTTTTATCACCAGGGTATTACTTGTAAAAGTCTCTGTGATGGATGGCACATGTAAGAACGAGTTAGTGCTCTTTGATAATGGATATTCTGCAAACAGGTGAGAAGGCAGAGTTCACAGAGTTCACTAACAACTTCAGTATAACATAAAAGTGGGAATGCGAAGAGAAGGAGCACCAACACCCAGGCCATACAAACTATCACATCAGTTCTGCTATCTTAGCTGATTCAATTAACTCATATGATTTTTCAGCCAGTTACTAATTTTTGTTTCAAAGCAGAAGAGTGAGGAAGATTAGCTTATAAAAAGGACAGAAACATAGCTATATGAGAGCAAATCAAGAACATCACAGCCATTTTGAACTATTTGCAGCTTTTCTTCTCCCCCAGTCCTTTTTAGTTTATAAAACAAAAAGGAAAACAACACTTCTAAAAAAAAAAGAAGACATCCACTTGCCTGTAGTCATGGTATCTATATCTAGTTGTTGATCCATAATTTCCAGTGTATCCAAGGATATCTCCACTATCCTTGAATGTATTGTATTTTGTCTCCCATTTTTTATTACTTGACATTGTCTAAGCTAAACAGAACTTTGCCTAAACACTGTTTGTTTGGGTTTTTCCCCATATGGTCTTGTTAATCATGGATACAATTAAAAAAATACAAACTTAACACTAATAAATAGTTCATGTCTACTTCAGATCACTAACTTTTTTTTAGAGGAGTATATCTTCAAAGATGAGTAAAATCCTTGATGTTTTCGAGCACTTCAAGGTACTAGATAAAATTTATATCATCCTGTGATTTGAAATGGTATCAAATTGACCCAGTAAGGTATTAACTCAAAGCAAATAAAGCCAAAACTTTGCTTGTAATTTGATTTTAGCAGTCTGATAAAATTAAGGGACTTGCATGGGCTAATTAAAAATCTGTAAAAGGAAACATGGACATTTAAGAAATTCTGGTTATGAAAGCTACCAGAAATATGGTACTATGTGACATTTTCAGTTGATATTTGTGACATTTAAATAAGACTCAGAGTTAGTCTGGGGTTTTTTGGTTTTTTAAGAAATATTCATAGAGTCAGACATTTTGAGGAAAAGCATCTCTACTATTTAAAAGCAATCTTTCCTGTACTATAAGTGAGATACTGCACACAGCAAATAAATATCCTTCACATTCTCTACTGGTAAGGTTATTTAACTCATAGGTCATTGGGAAATGTAGTTAATGTGCTTAAGACTCTTATATTTCATTTTTTTGTGAGCATTATAATTTAGGAAAACACAAGGTACTGTTATTCGTGAGACCATTGTTCTAATAAATCTGAAATGAAAGAGAAGTGCTGGGAAGTGGGTCAACCTTTTTAAAACACGTGTAATGTCAGGGTTTTTCAGTGCAACTGCTGTGTTTCACAGGGACAAAAAATTAAGTACTCTCTCATTTTACTGATTTAACGAGTTGCTGGTTGTTATTGTAAGGCTTTTGTGCTGGGGGTTTTGGTGGATTTTTTTAACTAAGACTATACTGATGTAATGGGAAGACACTGAGAGAGAGCACAAACTGAAATTCTTGCAAACACAACACAAAAAGAGTTATCTAACCATCATCCTGATGCTTGGAAAGGCTGGACTATGGTAATACACAGGGGACAATTACCAAGGCTCAGCTGATAAGATGTAACTCACTAAGCTGCAATAATGCAATTTCTTTCAAATACGTGCACGGAACAGGAGTGTCAGTATTAGGTCACTGAGGTTACAGAAACCCTGCCTTTCTTTGGGATGCAATAGTATTTTTTTTCTTTATGTTTATTCTTTATTATGCAGTCTTCATCTTTATCAGGCTTATTCTAAAAGTACTTCACAGATAGTAAGACCAATCCTTTTTAATTCAATGGCAAAACTCCCTCCAATACCAAGAGTGAAATAACTGAAGCCCAGATAAAAACAATTGGTCATTCATCCATAACGGGACTACATCTGGGGTGAAACAGCAGCTATTTTGCAGTTAACATTTCTATTGCAGACTGATCTATGGATGGAAATGCTCAACTCAAAACACAGGGGAATTTACATAGATGGAAAATAATCACACTGACTAAAATCTGGCAAACTCCCCAGAGGTAGCTCCTTTATTCAGATGAAAAATGCACAAGATTGTTTACAATTGTTCAGGATCTCAATTACACATGCTATCTAAAAGACATGTCCAACAGCTGACAGAACTCTAATCTCATGCTACTGAATAAATAATGCTCCTATATGCTTTTTTCCACTATTTGAGTGGGCAGGGAACTATAAATGCAGCATGGTTGGAGCTTCCTGAGTTGGTTCAGTTTGTATCACTACTGCCCAGGCAGTAAACTGTGATAAGATCACACACTACTGTAGCACAGGTTTAGTTATGTCTGCATTTCAAGATTTAAAGATGAGCCTGTAAAAAAGAGCAGAGGACTTGGAAATTACAGACAACCGCTCTTCACATTGTTTCAAGCGGTTAAGTATTTGAGATCAATACTTTAACTTGGGTTCCATATTTGTCTGTAGGAGATCAATACAAAGGCATACCTTCTATTACCGTAAATACGTTATTTGCCTAACTGTGCTAAAACAACATGCAACTTCCGTAAATTCTGGACCAGTACTTCAACCACATCTGTAGTATTTTGCTGTCAAATCTCCAACAGATTCACTGGCTGAATCCCAGAGGGATTCAGATCCCAGAGGGTCGTGATCAGTGGCACAGGGTCTAGTTGGAGACCTGTCACTAGTGGTGTCCCCCAAGGTTCAGCAGTGGGCCCAGTACTGTTTAACTTACTCCTCCATGGCTTGGATGAAGGGACAGAGGCCTCCTCAGCAAGATCACTGATGACACAAAACTGGAGGAGTGGCCGATACCCCAGAGGGCTGTGCAGCCCTTCCTTCAGAAGGACTTCAACAGGGTGGAGAGAGGAGCCATCTGAAATTTATCAAAGGCAAATGCAGGATCCTGCATGTGGGGAGGAATAACCCCCATGCACCACTAGAGGCTGGGGGCTGATCTGCTGGAAAGCAGCTCTGCAGAGAAGGACCTGGGGGTTCTGGCGGAGCACAAGCTGTCCATGAACCAGCAGTGAGTCCTTGGGGCCAAGAAGGCCAATGGCATCTGAGGTGTATTAGGAAGAAAACTGCCAGCAGGTCGGGAGAGGTAATCCTGCCTGTCTACTCTGCCCTTGTAAGGCCACACCTGGAGTGCTGTGCCCAGTTCTGGGCTCCTAGTACAAAAGAGACATGGAGCTCCTGGAGCAGATCTGGAGGAGGGCAACAAACATGACTGAGAGACTGGAGCATCCCTCTTACAAGGAAAGGCTGAGGGAGCTGGGCCTGTTTAGCCTCAAGAAGAGAATACTGAGAGGGGGCCTCACCAATGCCTGCAGGTATCTGAAGGAGGGTGTCAGAGGTTGGAGCCAGGCTTTTCTTAGTGCTGCCAAGCAATAGGACAAGAGGCAATGGGCAGAAATTGATGCACAGAAGTTCCATCTGAACATGAGGAAGAACTTCTTTACTGTGTGAGTGACCAAGCAATGGAACAGATTGCCCAGAGAGGTTGTGGAGACTCCTTCACTGGAGATACTCAAGAACCATCTGGATGCAATCCTGTGCCATGAGCTCTAGGATGACTGCTTGAGCAGGGAGGTTGGACCAGACGACCAACCCACTGTGGTCCTCTCCCAACCTTACCCATTCTGTAATGCTGTAATTCCTTTCTGGATTACTGAAGAAGAACATTTTCTTTACCTAAAAAGTTGAAACCAGTATCAAGCCTTGCTTGTAATCTTAGTGTGGTGGGAGGAGGCAGGAAGCCTAATGTTGTCACATTAGAACTGCAGTAGCAACACAGTTCATCAAATCAAACAGAATTTTAGTTAGTGCTCAGAACTCAGGAACTGTCTTCATACAGTCTAAAATTAAAGATGCTTCTTTTAAAACTCTAGTCAACAATTACAAAATCTGTTTTATTCTGAACTTTCTTTAAATGAGTTTAGATTTTACCCAAAATAACAACTGAAGCAGGCAAACCTGGAGTATTTCATTCACAGTTTGTGTTTCAGTGGGCAGAAGCTAGTGTTTCATAGGACAATATTTGAGATAAATACCTCTCTCCCAAGAGTGCTAAGTTATTATTTTCTGCCCCATACTTCATTAAATTTTATTTTTGTTGGGTGAATGCACTTATATTACTAGTATTGTCATATATGATGGAGTAAAACTTACCTGGAAGAACTGTACTTTACTAAATATCAGATTTCTAGGATTTTCTATATGCATGTGAGAGCAGCATAAACACTGGCATATTTAAATATTACATTATTTAGAGAGTAATTTAGGTAGTTATTTCCATAATATAAGAACTACTCTCATTTTCACATAGCTGACGTATGATAGAACTTTTCTAAATGTTAGAAAGTTACTCCAATTCTACAATGGCTCAGCCATTCTTTAATAACTTGTTATTAACTGCTACTGACTTTTAGAAATAGCTTTTTGCTGGCTCATATTTTATAACCTTTTCATGTTCCAATCAAATAATCCATGATGTAATATATTAAACATAACACAACAGCACTGACAGTTTTGTATTTGAAATCAGAGGTAACTAATCAACCAATACTCCTTTATTAAGGTGAAATGAAAAATGCGTTGCATTTTGTTTCTGAATCACAGGCTAGTACTGTATATTTGTAAACTCCAGCAGAAGTCATAAGAATACTCTTAATGAAAATAACCTTCTTATCAAATAATGGGCAATTTTTAAAAGGTTTTTTACATAAATCTTTCATGTTACATTATCCTGTGACTTAAATAAATTGCAAACAAACATAAAATGTTGTAATAAGCTGATTATCTGAAGTAAAACAAACTATTTCTGTCTATTCTCTGAAATAGTTATGCTGTTACTGAGGACTTAATATTGCATTTTCAAAGACAAAAATTTGAACAGGTAACTCTGACCTCATGAAACACTGAGAACTTATCAGTTGAGTATATTTTGCAGGAAAAAACCTGTATCCTTAAGATTCTCTCTATTTACCAAATGTTTTCATTAACGTGACATGCAGATGTCTAAAAGTTAAATGGGCCATTATTAGCATTCTGGAATATGCAAGCAACATATGAATTAATTGTTTAATTATATTGAGTTGCCCGTGGCACCAAGAAAAAGAAAAGTTCAATGTCAGTATTTCACACTGTCAATTGAAATGAGTCCCAGATGTTAAAACACTAAGCAACCTAAACATTATTAATTTAATTTTAAACAAAGTCTTTTCCAAATCAAGCTTAATCTAGTAATTCAATCTTTCCCTTCCCCTCCCTAGCACAACTAAACATGGAAATAACCCCTATTTAATATGTGCCGTGACTGAACTAGGCAAATAGTACATAGGACCAGTGCAAAGATTTTCATGTCTTCTGCCATTAGAACTCACTGGTTTTGATTAAGATTTTAATGGTTTTAAAGACAATACCAAAGAATGCCTAACGAGTAAAAATGTCAGGCCTTGTTTTCTTCTCTAAGAAAAGCAGTTTGTCATTGTGCACAATTCTAAAGTAGAAGAAATCTTAGATTATTATTTTGTCTAAAATCAATGAAAAATAGTTTTAGGAATTTAAGATAATACAGCCTGCCCACTCTTAAAAACATATGGGCTAGTGCCAAATCCATGGGACTTTTTTTTCAGAAATTTGAAAAAACGTAATTTAAGAATGAGTAAATTCACAACGTAAATATCTGCCATTGTTTTCAGTACAACACTAATTACAACAGTTGCTTGTATTTTGAATGAACAAGTTCTAGAGAATATAGAAAGGCTTAGCCCCAGGAAGTGTCAAGAAATATCAGAGGAGAGATTAACTGCTAAGGGACATTCACACGAGTGTCATAGATTTAAAAAGGGAAGAGATTACCTACCCCTCTCCACCAATTCTTGTTATCTTTAGACGAAAATCAACAGAGTTCAGGCTGGGTGGCTTCCATTTCAAAATATCATCACATCGACCAGGCTTGTATTTCTGAAGTAAATTAAAATGCAGTTTAATTATGCTTATTGGTTTTCACTGGTTTTAAAAGTAACAATTCAGCCTTTCAGACTCTATTAGCTGTCTCTAATGAATTACAATACTTAGTGACTGAAACAATGAATACGATTACCATGGAGGTAGTTGTGCTTCACTACTTTATTTGCTTCTCCCTTTTAAAACTGCTTAGCACTGTAGCTATTCCACTGCATATAATGAAAAGCTGAGACTGGAAATAAAAATTAGCATACTTCATTATCTCTCTCTGGCTAATGGAAAATTTAAAGAAAGAAAATAAGACAGCACAGAAAGAAATGAAAACACTGATCGGACATACAGAAAAGATACATTTAAAATAATCTCAACATTTTGGAACAATTTTATGAACAATATTTTTGTTATCCATGCTGTTGGCTGACACAACATGAAAAAGCCAGAAGCCACCATACTGCCAGCTATCAGAAAGACTCATCAGAAACATGTTCTTTCATAGGAAAGGAATTTAAGTTATGTAAAGGTTGAAGAACATCATGATATACAGGAACACAAATAAGGGAGTATCTCTTGCTAAAGAGAGAGGGTACACAGTTGAACCACAAGTTGAAAGAAACAATTTTCTCTTAAATTAGAGTTTTAGTTTCTCATGGTCTCTGCTATCATCTGCTTTCACTTACTAAGCTGCCATTTTGTTCATCCTCAACTATCAGTGAGAGTTAACTTCTTGACCCTTTCCTTACCACAATATCTTTCATGGCAATGGAGAAAATCAGAATTAACATGAATAGAGCAAAAGTAAAAGAATAATTTGGAGATGCATAGAATGAGAAATTTTACTGCTTTATTTATATACAGTGAGAAAATTATGCGATTTTATACGGAAAATAAAACTAACAAAGAATATCCACTGTCTTTTGATAACAGAACAGTCATCAGGATCACACTGCACTCATGCTGTGTTAAATATTTTCAAAAAACAGACTTTACTGATGATAAACCTAACAGTTCTAGATCTAAAATGGCAAAAGCAGATGAATTTTCTGTTTTCTGACAGAACAATGTAAAGTTACTCTTTCCAAAACAAATGCAGCATATCCTACTTATCATTTCTTGATGAAAAGATGGTCATTAATTTTCAGTGATGCAAAAAGGATGGACCAACCTCTCTAAGTCATGGCACTGAAATTCTGAGGAAAAGCTACATCTGATCTATATAAAAACCTTCCTCACCAGAGCTCTTGTATCCTGACTCTGACAACAGCCAACAGCATATGCACAGGGAGGATGAAAAACAAGGCAATTATATATGATATTTTCTACTACTACTCTTCGAGAAACTATCCATTTTGAAGCTCAGGGACTTCCTGATGTGGATGTGATTCAAATGTGATTCCCACATATTTAGTTATTTTCAGTTTCTCTGCATGAGCTTGTATAGCTCCCCAGCTTGGCCATGCAAACCTCCACCAGCTGTGAAAGCCCGTGGCACGATCTTTCACGCACAGCCTGACTACCTTGCAGGAATAATAACACCACCTTTTGTTTACTTTGAACAACTTTTTGTTCTTTTTGAAGACTTGCACTTTCTAGGGATCATACTAAGAGAGATGCTTAACAGTCAAACCCCATTGTTTCCATGTGACTCATGGTTTCATACACCTCTATATGCATAGAAACGCACTCAGCTCAGAGGCTATCATTTTACATATACTGTTAGAATTTTTTTCTCCACTTTTATTACTCTACATTTGTCTACATAAAAGTTTATGCACTCTTTTATCACGCAGCCAGCCAGTCTTGTAAGAGCTTACCATAATTCTCCACATTTAGGACCAGCCTTTGCTGATCCATCGAGAAAACGTCACTCAACGGTTCATCCAATTTTCATACTTGCTTACGTGCAGTACAGGTGACTCCCTTCTCTGGTGAGGACTGTGCAGTACCCCATCCTTTCATTCCTACTTTTTAACCAATTAGATATCTGTGCAAGAACCTTTTAAGTCTCACATTCCTTTAGTTTCTTGAAGAAAATTTTGACAAGAGGCTTTCTGGAAGTCTTGGCAAGAAAGACCATATGATCCTTACTTAAATGAGTTTTGAACCCTTTGCTGGAGAGGCATAACCTTCCTTTAAAAAACGTATCTAATTTTCACCAACTATATCAATCATGTTCACCCAGATAGCAACTACTGTATTCCTTATTGTTTCTACTCCTTTGTCCAGTCCAGATACCAAGCTTACAGGACTTATTTCTTCCCTGATCTTCCACAATACCTGTCCCCACCTTCAGTTTTTTTAAATTGGTATTGTATTTTCTACCCTCACACGCTTAGCTACTAAGGTGTATTTTTCACACAGGATCTACTATCCAATTTTTTCAAACTTTTTTTTCCTAGACTGACAAGTTACATCCTCCTAAAATTTAGTAAGAAACCAACTTCACAACAGACAGGAACAACTATTCCAAGATCAGTAACGAAAAGCAGTGTTTTGACAGAATATATCTGCACACCTGTAATTACACTGCAGGATCCACAATTCTGACTCAAGTTTAAAATTAACTGGCTGGCTTGCTTGAAGGGAATGGGGGAGGATTCATTCATTAAGATGGAGTTATTTTCTTTACCTCTAGAACCAGCATAGTGTGAGACAAGCCTCAGATAAACATTTTGTTCTATCAATAAAAAAATAATCTCTACCACACCTCAAGTTAGTCAAAGATATCTCACTTAGAAAGCAATGACAATAAATATACCCTTTTGACTATTACATTTAGTTTTGACCATTGTCAAATAACAGCCTTCTCACTTCGCAGCAATTTGTTAATACCAAACACCTGATAAAGGTAACAGGTAAATTACATTTATCTTTCAAAAACAGTTACAAAGCTTTGGATAAGCCATCAGAATTCAAAGCTCATACTAAGAACAATTTATACAGCTCCTCCTTGGCCTCCCCCGTCTTCTTCTGTTACCATGAAAGACAGAAATTCACAGAAGTCTAGCTCAAAAGGAAAATTCATTCAAAGGCCATATTAATAATCTCTAAGAAAGAGATTAATTTTTGTAACAGGTAAGTCCACACACACAAGACAGCAATAGTAAGCTACTGAGTTTGAATGCTAAGCGCTAAATCAATTTCTTTAAACATGAGCTGAAGCCAAACAAGAATTCTGCTTGTTAAATATGTGAAAACTTCACCTTAGATGAATCATTGCATACTGCAGACCTGTTCTGCGTGAAGTTACTCTTTATTTTAATTCCAAACCAAAATGTGAAGCAATCTGTTTGAGATCGAACTACACCCTAGCATTTTAAATATAGCATTCATAGCAATGATATCCTCACCACCACTCCCCAACAAATATGTATGTACACGACTACTTCTAAAACATACCAGATCCCCTATCATCTCAAATACAAAGTTCATGCTTCAATCTGAAACCTGTCAACCTAGTCTCAGCATAAAAATTACAACTCCACACCAAAAAGGACCACTGACAAATCAGAAACTATCTCAAATAGCTTTAAAGGATTGGACTAGGTAACCTCCTGAAGTCCCTTCCAATCTAAATTTTTCTACAAAACTGTGTCTCTCTTTGCTTGCTTGTTCTTTTAGCAGCCATACTGGGTGCATTTTAGTTTGCAAAAACAATGAACATTCAAAACAAATCCCCCAGTTGTTCTTATTTCCTATACTTTAGTTGCAATAGCTGGGCAGCTCTGGTGCATGCAAACTGGATTCCATCAACGTAAAACCAAACTTGAAGTTTCACTTCAGGGACACACCTAACGCCCTGCACACCAGAGTACAGACACCAGAGGCCAAGGCAAAGGCTGTTCCATTGCACTGCTACCTTGCACCCACGGAGCACAAACAAACCTGAGCTGTGAAGATATCCTGCAACATCCTGAACTGTTGCTTCAAAGAAATAAGGGTATCAGTGCTTTCAGTTGGCTATGAACCCTAAGCTCTCCAGTGTTTACATTTTTTTTACATCTTTTTACCTCCACTCACCATCTACCCAATATTTCTTCTATCTTTTTAGTAGTAGTCACATAAATGCCCTATCTTCCGTGACCATTCTCTCCTGGCAAAACCTCAGGCCCTCACCTTCATGAAGAGGATGAAGATCAGGGACAACAGATGTGTCAGAAATAGCGTCGCATATGTGCCCCTACTACGGAGATCTTGAACTTCAGGCAAGAACAGAATAATGACCCTAAAATTCAGGTACACATCCAGCACCCTGGGATAAAGAATCATCACTGAAGACAGCTAAACAGAAAGCACATCCTCTGGCATCCCTCTTAGGCTGCTAAACCCATTGATTTCTCACCTCAAACTCAATTCCATGGGTTAAAGTGGGTCTAGTCAAACCACTATGAGGGTTTTATTAGACCCCTCTTAGAACCATTTTAGCACTGCAAGAACAGTGATGGGTTGCTGGTCATGTTGAACCTCAATCCCCTGCCCTGTCCCAGAGTACTAAATCTAGTTCGCCCCTTCCTCCACAGCTGCCCAAAGAGGGGGCCACTCTTTTCTCCTCTCCTATCAGATCAAGAGAAAGGCTGGCCCTCAAAGCCTCAGGTTCTTTTATCTTAACTTTTCCTGACACATTTCTTGTCAACCGCAGATAGCCTCACACACAGGTTTGGGATTTGCCTAAAGCCGTGTATAAGCATTTGCATTCAACGGATGGCACAGCAGAAAGCTGAAAGCCTAGACAGTGGAGATACCAGAGGCCCAGAATAAGGATAAACTTTAACTCCAAATAGCTGCTTCCACGTGGGATAGATGTTTCTGCTTAGTATTTTGTAGGAGGAAGAGCTGGGTTAGTTTCTGGGACTGCATTCTGGGCAAGCAGTCTGGGGTGTGGGGTGGTGTTGACTCACCATGAAGACACCCACCTGGAAGACTGAGTGACTTCAGCCTAAAGTCTAGACAAAACAAACAGTTTCTCCTAGCGACTGAAAAGGAAAAGGTGGTGGGATGATCAAGAGGGAAGTTCGTGCCTCATCAAGAAGAGGAAGAGAAGGTTTCCTTTACAAGGGTGGATGTCTCACTATCCTACAAAGTCTAATCAGCCAGCTCTACCTCCCATAAACCTTATTAAATACCGTCCTCCTGAAGAGCAAGCAGAAGCTAACACAGGCCACCTTACATTTCCCTTCCTCCATATCGTCCCTCACTCCTTCCAAATGACAGGAAGTCAGCAAATAACCCAGCTCTTTCTCTTCTCCTAAGTGGCACAGTGCTGCTGTTTGTCAGCTCTCATTTCTCCTCAGTAAACTGGTCAGACCTAGCCCCACAAAGTATCCAAAGGGCTGCAAAGCTGGCAGCTGCAGGCACACACCAAATTAGAAAGAAAGCTAAAATAAAGGGCGCAGAAAGTTCAGGGAAGGTTTGTTTGCATTGTCACGCTTGCCCAAGAGGTATGAAAGGTTGAGTACCTTTGAAGAGTGATGGCAGAGCAGGTGGGAGGGCAAGGGGTTAACCAAGACAGCTACTGGGAATCTACTGGAGTTCTTTTAAATCATTAAATGTAGTTTGTCACATTGCAAATGATATTAGCATCTAACCACATTGAAAATGTAATAAAGTGCAATTAAGTATCCTCGAACATGAAATATAAATATTAAATATAAAACTTAACTACTAAATATAAAACTTAACTACAACAAACCTATAACTGCAACAAATCTGCTCCTCTTACCACGCAAAACAGTGTTAAATGTTTTATCTGAAGAGCTCTACTTAATTCTGAGGCCTCTTAATCCATAGAGCAGCTGCTGGCCTGTCCAATCTAATAGTTTGCATTCAGCTGGGTAACATAAAGACAGACTAATTACCCAAAATCTGTTTTTATTTTCTTGCACTACAGACTCTGGATCATTTTAAAGAACCAAAAGGATTTATTATCATCAATCATTTCAGGCTACACTTTATAAAGAAATGAGCTGAAGACACAGAAGTTGCTAACACTGTTGACAGATTATGTGAATAAATCACAACAATGGATCAAGAGACCACAAGATCAAAGGCAATCATTGACTCAATTGTATATTCATAGATTTTTAAGACTGGAAACCATTACTGGGCTCATTGAGTCAGCTCTGTTGCATACAGGACAGAGAAACTTGAACAGTAATATTTGTATCAGGCTTATAACTCCTATCCAAATTACAGTAATGTTTACATCAAGTTTATAATCTCTATTCAAAATACAACACATCTTTATGAAAGATACCATATAATGAAGAAATCACAACGTGTATCTTAGGGAAGTTATCACAGCCATTTATTACACTTGTGCTTAAAAATGCTTATTTCTACACTGAGTCTTGTAAATGCCTTACTTTAGACTAAAGCCTGGCTCTCCATGTAATTACTTCCCTTTTTAAGACAAAATGAGTAAGTCTGAGTCTCACTGCATGGGTAATTTCCCAGTTGGCTAACGTACACATTATCATAGTGTAATTTCACAAAAGCCTTTAGAAGAGTAGGCAACAGAACTGAACGTACTATTCCAATATTCTTTTCATTGCTTACATATACAGCAGTACACAAAGAGTATTTGTGTTCTTCTGCATTGCACTGAGAGGTGTTGATAACTAGCTGAAATTATTCTTTTCAGATTCATGCCTTCAGCTTGGACTTGATAACACTTACTCCTGGAAATACCCACATTTTGTCTGTATTCAAGCACCATCATATGATCAAACGATCCAGCTTAGCCTACATGACTGATTTTTCAAGAAAACAGGTAAGTTTCCAAAAAAGTTCAAAATATTAACAACATGACCATAAAAATATATGCAAAATCCCAAAACTATCATTAAAATCCTTAAACCCTTCATGCTAATGCAGTTCTTTAACTGTCACCAAAAAAAAAGGCAAACAAAACAAAACCAAAACCAAAAACAAACAAACAAAAACCCAAACAAAAACAAACCAACAACAACAAAAAACCAAACACAACCAAACACAAGACACTAAAATCTACTTGAGGAAATAAGTTACCTCACCAGCAGTTAAACTGTGACCCTTAGCTCCTTCAAAAATTCTGCCTTCTGTCCCTTCCAGTTTCCGTTCTCAGTTCCAACTCCTCTTCTTCAAACAACTTACAACCTCCCCATAGTTCCCACAGACCATCCCTGCAATTCCTCACGTATTCTATTTTCTTTGCCTGGGAAAAAGCTAAGCAAAACAGAATGTGGCACCAGAAGTTTCTTGGTCATTGATGGGTAAATGTGATTAACGCTTGTTCTTGCTGTATATTGAGCAGGACACTGAGAATTGGAAGAAAGGGAAACACTAGTCTGATCACAGGCCCATTACACTACCTGGCTGAGGAGCAGGAAGTCCAGTTTTTCTTACTGAAGTCAGATGCAAACAGGTTATTTGAAAAAACTGCTTTGAGAGCAGTGGGCTCACCCCTAACTCACATCCTCGGAGGTGAAGGCAAACAGTGTTGTACACTAAGGCATTTATGGTGTTTGGTCATCAGCAAACCAGCTTCAGAGATTATCTATCACACCCACAGAGAAAGCTACTTTGTATGTTGGTGGTCTAGGAGATAAAGGAGAACAATGTCCAAGAGCAAAAGCCTCCAGATTCAAACAACAGAGTGTGTGACTACAAAGACTGATACACAGAAAAAGCGACTAAAATTAGTGCATTGATCTGAAGTGGACATTGGAAATAAACACCTGGACAACACTATCTACTTAGACCAAACATCAGACAGTAAGAGAAAAATATTATTGTTCATTCTTGCACTAAATCATCATATTTACTTATTTAAAATACATCAGAGCTGGCCAAACTGACCGTCTTTGCCAAATACATTCCACGTACCACAGAGGCAGAAAGAGAACTCTTAGAAAGTCTGAAGAATTCAGAGGCATCTAATAAACTTCTATGAATGAATGCAATAGACAAAACTTTTGACAAATGCAGGTCAGCAAGAGAAAGATGCATAACTTACACTGAAAAAAGGTGCTTTAAGAAAATCTCTTTCATGGCACTCAGTGTCTCAAAGATTACCAGGATTCCTTTGTTCTTTATAAAAGCAAATCAAATTTACCAAGTACTGATTTCTTTCTCGTAGACGTTTGACATAATTTCTGTATAAAGTCTGGAAATACTAAAGCAGGCTTTACTTTTAATAAATGTGAGTCAACTGTTCCTATATTTGTAAAGGCAATACATGGAGATGTGATTTCTAAGTACTCCTAATCTTAATACTCCTGAGTAATCAGGCTAAGAGAAACTCCTGGATAAAAACACCTGCCAGTTCTGAAAGGCATTTTCATAGCTGAGAGAAAACACAAGAATCTAAACACTAAATGGAAAATACGTAAGAACACAAAATGGCTGCAAAATTTGTACAGCTCCAAAACACAATTCAAATGCTTTCCAACTTCATGCTAACAGTTTTCCTGTGTTGTACCAAACCTTCCACCAAGCACAACGTGTGTCTAACCATGGAGAGACGGCCATGACGCCCTAACTAAAATACGACAAAAAAAAATAAAACAACTAATTCCTTCCCTTCAAAAAAACTATTTTAACTAAAAGAAATTAATAAATGCTGCTTTTAATGCTTAGTGTTCTAAATTACCGATTCAAACCACCTGAACAATCAAAGAGCTGCAGTCTTCATTAAACATCAGCTTTTTGCCTGGTTCAGTGATTTGATCAGAACAGACACACTGATGCTCAACAAGTATTTGATCAGCTTGAAAATAAGGTTGTTAATGAATTCCACACATTATACAAAGTAATGCTGTCACATCATTGAAAGCAAATCTGCAACAGTAACTTTAGAGGCTCAAAAAGATGGGGAAAAGACAAGTTCCTTGGCTAAGCTCAGCTAATTTAGGGTCCATGGTTAAGCCAAAAGGATGATACAGCCAACTCCAGATAACACAGTTTTAAATAACTCATTACTTGACAGTGGAGTCTCCGTGATGCTTTAATTCCATGTAGTCAAACAAATCTGTGTTAATTCTTCCATTCCCCCACTTAAAAAATCAAAATAAGGAAAATTTAACATGTTTTAAGACACAATCATATCTGTACTCCAGAAATTTTTCCTTTAGAGAGTTAAAGAACTAAGTAGGAATGATACTTTTTAATGCATTAGGACCGATTAGCTGTCAATAGCTGTTTTGGAACAGCTGTTTGAGAAAACGTTATTGTACCACAATTTGTCTTTTATGAAAATGTGATTTGAAGCTATATGAAGTAGAATGAAAACTATTATAATCAAAATTACCTATGAAATATTAAGCTTAACTGTCATATCAGACCAGACCCATTTAAATACTGTTAGATTATGTTTTATACTAAGGATTTTAACATTTGACAGCAAATCAGCTTTAGAAGGTTAACCTGCATACAGAAATTATTTTGTTAATATGTTAATAGAAAATTGCTTTTTCCAAAAGTGCCTCTGATCCTCAAGATAATGCAGTATTTACACTGGACTTCTTCAGTAATTAGTGGGCTAAACATCTTCTCCCTCTTGCACTTTAATTTAGCTTTATACCACCAGCTTCATTAAACATCTTGTTTCACAGCTATACTAATATCTTTTCTCAATATTCCATTAAGCAAGGATAAAAATATGAGGACATTTTATTCATAATTAACATCATTAATCCTATTAATATTTGATAAATGAAGTTCAGATCACAGCCAAAACCCTGTGTTTATAGCAATCAGAATGTAGCAGCTGCAAAAGTTTTTTCTTCCTCCCCCCAGCACATTGCTATAAGCAGCAGAAACCTATTTTTGGTCATTTCTGTCCTTTCACTGAATACAATGGTCTGGACCTAGAAACTCCAATACTTGGGCTTGAAGCAAAACCGAAAAAGTAAATGGCTTCAAATCATTGGCCAATGTATATATGATCCAAAATGGACCAACTGGTGTCTGCCTTCGATTATAAACTCTACTTTTGGCAAATTAAGACAACTGTTGAAGAGCTACATACTTCTACCTTCGTCACAAATAAATCTCCTGACAACAGAACTATAGTGCCCATGGTCAAAGGAACTGGTGACGGCCCATGGTTGCTGCTTAAGATACTAGATTTATATTGCTATTGATTATTTTGTAATCTTATTTTTCACCATCACTAACCTCATTTATAACCTCACTACATATGCACTATGTAAGTCTTCTGAACAATTAACACAACAATAGAAACACTCAAGATACTTCAATTTGTCTTCCATTGCTGTATTTCACTCTATATTTCACTTTGTATCACTAAGTTGAACTGAGATGGCCTCAGCATGTAGCATCAGTGTAAACTGTCATCAGGAACTATTGTATTTACTTCTCCAGATTAAATTTTCTTTCACTTCAGCTTCACAACTCATTAACAGCCTTAACCAGAAATTAATATAATGGAAAAGCTCATATCTACATAACTTTGCCGCAGCCATACATTGTTGATTTCTACCTGTCTAGAAACACAGATAAACAAACTCAGAGGTAAGAAGCTAAATGGCTTAAAACAACTGTCCATAAAGACAGATGCAAGTTAGATTAAATTAGAGTTTCACTCTGATCTCTGAAAGACCCTATGATGTATGGACTGAAATCAATCTTCCTTCATTTCCATCCACCTTTTTGCCCAAAACAATCAGTCACTTCCTCTCATGTGATCAGCAAGCCCTTCTCTTCTTGAATATTTCAACACAATCCTTGGTAAAAACTACAGGAATTAGCTTGGCTCTAAGTCCAAAAAGTTATGCTTACCTTTAATTACTTTTAAGGAGGCCATAATCATTGCAGATTGTGGCGAAATCCAGTCTAACTTCGGCACAACAGTGACAGTGGTGCTCTAAGTGCTAAATAAAACATCTCTCCGATAAGCACCTGTTTCCCACATGGTGAATGAAGACAGATCTGAAGCTCTGCACATGTTTACGTACCTAATTTAGGTGGAGAGGATTCCCTAGGACTTGCTCCGCCTCACTGAATATATGTAAAACTTGGGTACTTCCAACACAAGTTCCCTTACAAGATTATACACTGCTCTCTGTATTTTCAGATTCAGACACTCTTCTTGAAGTCATTACATTACTACATATCTGAAAGATTCAAACATTCTTTAAATAAGAACATTTGAGATCACTAATGCTGCTTTTCTTTTGCTATTCTTTCAGACCTACATAGGTATTAATATATCTAACAGAAATGCAATGTTTGGAATGACAAGCCATGGTGCGGACTGTGAAAGGCAGGAGCAATTTTAATTCTGTTTTATTTATTAGATGATTTGTATTGTTTTCAGTCAGCACTAATTGAAATTTAGAAAGCAAATGGAAAAACCTTTGGACAACTGTATTGCTAGATACCATGACAATGTTCAGCTGATGCTTTCTGTGTGTACAAACAATAACCTTTGAAAAACTATTCTAGAGTTGATAGCAGTTCAAATTTTAAATGTTAATTTTCTCTTTCCATTGTATATTTAACAGGACTCTATTCAAATTCATCTCCAGGGAGCTGTTTAAGACTTCAGTTGTTAATTCACAGCAACAGAAGTTGCTGACAAAGGATGACGGGATAACTCCAAAGCAAACTGTTGAGATAACCAAGATAATACAGAAGCACCCCATGCTCGCTCCTTTACTGGTTTTTCTTTTCTTTTTCTCTCTTAAAGCAATGCTTATTATTCTTCTCTCTGCCCCAGCGACACAACAAATCTTTGAAAGACCCTTAGGGAGATGATCTTCCTTCTAATCTTCCTTTCACATTTTTACTGTGAAAAAAGCCTTGGTCACATGAAGCCAGTAACTTTGGAGAACACATCAATTTTCATTGTATAAAGTGATAAGTGTAGTTGCTTCATTGCATCACTTGTTTTATGAGCCTGTTTATGCCTCTTTACAAGTTTAAAGTGTTGTGCATAACAGCCAAAATCTTCTCTCATTTCTCAAACCCAATGGCACCAATCTCTCTTCACCTTCTGTCCTTTCATTGTTACCATCTCTGTCCCAACTCAAGTGTAGTCATCACTTAAATTCACACCAGAGAGAGAAGGAAGTCAGTCTCTCAGAGGACTTATTTCTTTGTGGGCAGTTAGTTTGTGATCAAAGTCTCCTAGAAGTCCCACAAAAATTGGGTTGGATCAGCGGGAAGTATTCAGTGCTTCAAGTCTGACAGCCATAGCATCCCTGGTATAACAAAAGAATCTCCATGAACTGAGCAGCAGTGCTCTTGGCTGACTCACTACAATAACCCAATTTGGAAGCTGGGTAATTTATCAGTATTAGAGGCCACATTTGCAGAAGCTCCAACCTGTAAATTTAAGGCTTCATCACAGCATCGGTTTTGCTGACATTTTTAGTAAGCTACGATGATAATCAGTATACCAGGAACAACATTTCAGAAAATCCCCTCAGAGGCCAGGAAGATCAATGAAAACTGCCAATCCTAAACAGAAAGATGCAAAAATATATTTCAAAATACTTCCTGAGGAATGCCAATCTTAAAAAAAAGAATGAAGCCTTACATCAAAAAGCAATCAGTAGGCTGGAGATTTTAGCTAATCTGAACCTAAGGAGAAATGTGCAACTACTAACTAAGAAATTGCAGCATGTTGGTCTCAGACATAGTCCAATTTCTCTTTATAATTCCAGAGCTAAAAAGCCCCTAGAGCTGAACAGATATGCCTGAAAGATGATGCACAGAATTGCCAGCAGGATTTTTTTCTACATGTTGCTAAACGTATGCTACACAAAATTGTCATTAAGGGCTAGCTTATTACATTTTACAGGGCTACAAATCTCCTTGAATTAAATATTCATGAGTCTTGCTTGGAATACTGAATCCTGTGGTACTTTATAAGAAACAATAGAAACTAGCCTTTTCAACTATGTATTCTAGTATATAAATATAAAATGATGAGTTCTAATCAATTAAATTTGTCATTAGCCATTGACATTAAAATAGCAAACCACATATTTCACATCCTTATTTTCACAAGGAAACATTTATACAACATGGGAGATAAGTCCAACCAGTAGAACTCAGCACATGCTTCACAGTGCTTTTACTTTGCAAGTAGCAAGCTGATGGGCTCAGAGATGAAAAGCAAAGCAGGAAAAAATGTATATTGAAAAAAAATCAGTATGTACTTTCTCTTTCAAGTCTCCTACAAGACTAATACAACTTAAAACTGCATTTTCAGGAGACTAATTTGGATAATGAGCAGTGAAAAATCCTTGTCTAAACAGAAAAAACATCCCATGCCAAACAAGAAAATGAAAGGATCCTGCCCGCTCTTTGCGTGAAATTAATCCTTGTAGTTCTGACTCAGGAACAAACAAGTCGGTGTCTCTGGGTAATAATAGGTTAAATTGAATAGGGTAGCTATTTGCTGAGCACTGTAAGTAAAGGGAAATACAGGTTGTATTTTAAAAACATTACTCAAAAAATTCCAGTTACTGTGAAATTAATTGCTATCCTTCTTGGGAAGGACATTCTCCCAATTAAAAGCAGTGGTTCTGATATAAGTTGTTAATATTGCCTTGTAACCACATCAGATTTTTTTACCCCTTCTACAGAGCATGACCACACAATCACACAGACACGGAACATAAAATCTCTGGTTTGAATACTGGGATTGAGCAACTGTCATGAAGAACCTGTTCCAACTTCTCTGCTGCTAGCAGAGAGCTTTCATTCTGTTACTGGCAGAAGGGTTAGAGTCAGACTTTTTTCTCCTTTTCCTTTTCTTAAATGTTTCTTCTTTAATTATACCAAATGCTTAAATGTTAATGTCGCTATGCCTCATGCAGGCAAGCAGCTGAAGGGCCAAAGAATTAGGGGAGGGGGTAAGTGACAATTACCATTTGCCAAAACAAATGTCATCAGGTTTAGCTGCTATTTAACAGTTCAACATCTTAACAAGAGGGAATAGAAGGAGTAGTTAAGCACAGCTTTTCCATAAACAAATGTAGAATGTATTTTTAAAACAGAATTATGTTTCTTAAGAAAGAGAACTGCAACTCATTGCGCCAATTCACCAGCATCCATCAAGTGAATTGAAATGTTCGATGTGCAGTCACTGGGAAATTCTGGGAGAAGAAAGCAGACAAACCCGAGCCAGTTCACAAGAAGCTTCTTTCAAATCCGATTTCCCTCCCATGCTTCCTTCTTCCTAATGTTATAAAAAGACAACAGTCCTTTCCTTAACCTCTAGAATATAAAACACAACTGAGAATGCCATAGGGAAAAAATAACATCACTGGTTCAAGCACAAATATGTGATGATGTTTGGAAGATAGTTTAAAAATCTCTTACCAACTGCAAGATAAAGTGAGTTTATAACTTCAATGTAAATGTTACTAAAATGCAGAGACAATAGTGAGCATGCTAGTATGAATTCTGAGCTAATAAATTAGATCTCTGTGAAGCTCAATCATACTTGTGAAACAATTTCAATAGAAACCTTCAAAAACTTACTTAAAGCAGAGCGAGAGGTACAGAGATGACAGCAAAGCGAACAAGTCCACCAGTCATCGATTCAGCAGGTACTCCAAAAACAATGCGAGAGCCATGTGGAACTACATCTCTCTTGACACCAAGAACAGTAAATACCATGCTCATTTTATGAGCTGTCTTGTAAAAACCTTTTCTGTTGTATAGTACATCCTCAACAGAAGGAGAATATGACTCTTATAAACCAAAATCATTTAATAAGCTATTTGTTGAAATTAAATTCTAAAGTTGGGACAAAGAACATGAATCTTAGCATTAGCAGATGGGGAGTCAGTGGTACCGGTTTTGGCAGAAAGATCTAGAAATTCAGTTCAAGTGGAAACCAAAGACATCTTGGCTAAAATAAACCTATAACAATGATTGCAGTGAAAGTTGAGGGAGAATATTAGGTGAAGCACCATTCCTCATTTACCAAAATACTAAAATAGGTGGACCGAAGTTTTAGCTGCGTTACATAGACAACACTTAGGTTGTTACGCTTTTGAACATATTTTTCCCTCAGTTGCACACGTGTATTTGTGCTTTAGAAATGTGTGAAATTGGGAAAAGCTCTGAAAAAAATGGGTTTCAAAAGGGGTAGCAGCTCAGGTCCTGACAAGTGTTTATAACTGTTGCAAATAGATGTATTACAGAATAATATGCTCCTAGAACGTATTACAAAGGATCAAAAGCTTTAGACTCCCCCTCACAACTGGGGGTAAAAGAGAAAGACCATTAAAAAACAAAACCACTCTAGGACTCTAAAACCTAATTAGAGCAGAAGAGTGGTGTACAAAGGGAACAACAATCAGCTGTTCATTAGGAACAGAAGGAAAGCAATTTTGTCTTCGGGGTGGCATAAGAATACTTAATAGTGTTTAACTCCCTGCATCCTTTCTCCCCAGCACCCTTTGTGCAGGAGAGAATAGGTCACACGGTGGTGTTCAGCAACCAGTATTGTTCCCTAACTTCTTCTATTCCAGCACCTGGGGATCACACACACCTGCATTTAAGTAAGTGAAATCTTGCAGAAGAGAACTGTGAGCACGTGACTGTAGTCAGAAATGCAAGACAGCAGTCAAAAGCTGCCTGCAGGTGGCCATGACATTGCCCTAACAGTTACTAAAGAAACTCCCCTTTATGAATAGCTGCCAAGATTTTCATGTCTTGAAACCATTTCTTTCATCTTAAGAAAAAAAGTTTTTGTAATTTACCCCTAAGCCAATAACTGATTCTTAAACAGTGAGCTACATCATGACTTGAATTAAAAATGTACTGTTATTCAAAATTCCCCTCCAGTACAAGGCAGTTCTCACAGTATAAAGCCATTAGCTATACAGCTAAACATATTTTTTTTTCTAAAACCAGCAAAACTCTACTTTACTTCTTTAATAGCTGTAGGCTTTTTTAAGCAACCAAAATGTATACAAGCAGAGCAGTATACCCTGTTAACATCAAGCTGGAATATCTATTCTAGTAAAAAAATACTATCAAAAAACCCTTGCTTTCTGCATGATCAAAATTTTAATAGCTTTTTTCCCCTCTTTTTTTCTTCCTGGCCAGTCACCATTAATATTCCTAAGAAATTAATTCACATAGCTTTGCAATGAGACACTGCAGAGTTTCAGAGCTAATGGAGTAACACCCACCAAATTTGACAGAGGACAGAATCCTACTTCTTTTGAAGGCCTAGCAAAATATGCAAGCGTCATGGAAACAGAAGCTCTCTCCATAGTAACACCATTTGTGGCACTGTAACTAACCACCCTAACATGCTCCAAGACAAGGTATTAGCTTAAACCCAGCTTTCATTTGGTATCTGTTCCATAACATTCCATATACGTAGCACCTCTAAAGATTTATTAAAATCATTAATAGTTCACAAGAATGCAGTATCAAAGCCAAAGTCAAAAATAAGTATAAGGGCAAACTAATTAACTGTGATAAAGCAAATCTGAGTAACACTGTCTTTTGGTAAAAAAGCCGAGAGACTGATGGCACCATGAAGAATCATCATATTACAGCTGGTTGCTACTACACTCTCTGACTCCATGCAACAATTGTCAGATGTGCAATAATATCTTGTATGAAACACATAGAAGGATCTACAGAATAAGACACATAAAAAATATAAGTAAAATAAATTTTAAAAAATTTAAAAATACATAATTACACCTAAGCAACCCTTGTTACCTGCTGTTATACAAAAATTTAAATTTTTTATCAACCAACCCAGCAGCCAAAACCCTCAAAACTAGCTGAATAAAGACTCCTACTAGCATTGTAGCTGCTCTCCATAGAGCTGGACCAGCTTAGTGCATAGCAATCAGAGCCATGGGAATGATTTTCAGTGAAAATTTATTTGACAAATTAGGTCCTGTTTGTGAACTATCTGTATGTTCATGACTGACAAAAAAAAAAAAAATCCTGATTTATTTTGTGACAATGCTTGTTGGCCCATTTTCTGATCTGATGACCAGTGTAAAGTTTCACTTCCCTGACTGTTACTGGATACAAGGCACATGGTACTACGTGTTCCTTCCATCCAGAAATTGAAAAGGGTCAGTAGTGCAAATGGGTACAAAAATACATTACCTCTGACCTTCTTGCAAGTAAAATACCAGGTCTTGCAAGCATAGAAAATACAGCTTATCCTGCAGAAATCTTTTAAAATGTCAACAAATAATCACAAAAATAATTTATCTGGTTGTTCTTTTTCATATGCAAATTATGAAAAGTTACACTCATGTTCTTTACTGGTTCAAGTATTTAATGAAATAAAAAGTTTAAACCAAATCCTGTAACAATGAAAAGCATTGAGATTGTATTACTGTAATACTTAAGCTGTCTGAAAATAAATTTTAAAAAACTTTACCAGTCTTCATACATGGAAGTAGTCCCATGCTCTATATATATTTTAGAGATTAGAGCTGATTCTACTCAAAAATCAAACATATTCTTCCAAAAGCATGCTAGTGCTCCAAAAACAAAAGCTCTGAAGGTTTCAGAAAGACAATATATCCAACATGGTTCACTACATACATGCTTGTTTTACAGAAAAATCTGTATTACTTAAAATTGATACCTTTAAAAACTATTCTGTAAATAACAAAGCAATAATGCTTTTGTCTACTGGTCTTTGTCTACTGGCCTTTAAGCCATCTCTGTAAGGGGAGTAGGGGGAAGGAACCCCAAAAACCAAATATGAATTTGCTTTGCTTGCTGTTAGTTGATGGTAAGACTGCTGCAAAGGAATATGCTGCCTAAAAACCAGCAAATACTGACCTCTGCCATTCTCTTCTCCAACTAAACTTACATTTTTCCTCACCATCATATGCATCAGACATCTTGCAGAACAGATTTAAGTAGGAAACTGGAATTTTACACTTCATACTTGAAGACAAAAGGAACAACCTCGATACTCTGATTTTGTTAACCACATAGCAAACTTATTTTTTCACCTGTTTTGAGCTCTGAGCACTATAAGCACTGGCTCCTGTGATCAACTTACATTTATTAAACAGTTGTTTCCAAAACTGTTTGGAATTATCTTTTATTCTTCTGGTTCCTTTTTCTCGTTAGCAACAGAACAAGCCATATTTTCCCTTAACAATGGCAACATCAATTCACTGTCTGACAAGTCCCAAAGACACATATTTCAATTGCTCCCATAAGTTAAAAGTTCTCTCTAGAGAATCTCATGTTGGTTAAAATCTGGTTTTTTTCAGTGGTTGGATGAATATACAGATGCAAGATCTTCCTGGGATTTCTAGTGATCACTGTTTGGAAACAAGCAACCCACTGTTTGTCAGTTCAAACTTATCAAAACTTTCAGACAGGATGTAGCAAGTGTACTAACTGTTTTTTAATGAACAATTCAAAGAGTACAGAACATCTGAATTTTGGAAATCGGAGGTATTTCCAGCTAAGACTTCTAATCATTTTCCCCTTTCAGAACAAACCAGCAGACACGTCACAGTTGTACATTCCTCTATTTCAGTGGAAAGCTTCTAGAGTAATGTGGAGAAAACCTGAATTTCATTCCAGAAACACAACTAGCAGCATTAAAAGAAAAAACGTTTTTGCTTTAGGAAAATCTGTACTAATTACACAGGAAACTTTCATCAGGTTTCTGATCTCTGACTTCTATAACCAAGGCATGAAGTCCAGCACTGCCTTTCTACCTCTATACTTAGTAGACCTGTATGATACAATCACATCTAAATTATTAATCACACACCTCAGTGGAAGAGAATTAAATTTTCTTGGAAGCAATTTATAGCTTTCACATCAGGCTCAAGATTTGCATTTTTAATCATGTTAATGGACTTGGTTCACTATTTTTTAATATCAAAGGCTAGGAGAGCTGATGAAAGGAACAGAAAGTACAATTACAACTGAAACTAAAGTTACTGTCAGTCAAAAGGAGATTGAATTATCACACAGTGTTCCATTGTACCTCTTCAGTACAGAACACTATTCCACAGGCACCTCTGAGCCTTGCAGAGTACTGTTCTGTACAGTACCATGAACATGATTATTTTAAATGTGCAGTCACCAATATACACAGTTACCTTCAAAGATTTATCTAATAATACATGCTAGCACCTAAAAAAAATATTTTTATAATTAAGAAGTTCAGTTACTCTTTGGTGATATTTATCATGTGTTTTCAAAATTGCTCTTTATAAGAACAGTGACCCAGTAAACACTTCAAATTACAAATAACAGGGTAATGTAGAATAAATCATTCTGCTTTTAAAGAAAGTGTCTTTAAATGTTTTGACCATCCAGATACCACAATGCAAGTGCTGATACTCCTCTGAAAGTCATCCTGTCTTCTTACATCTCAGGTATATACATCACTTTCTTGAAATGCTGGGCTACTGCTTACACTAAACAGCAGGATGGAGATCTAGCTAAACATTCTGTTTATCCTGATACCACTGGTTTTGTTTTACTGCTGTGCTCCTGACTAATAAAGAATACGAACATTTTATGAAGGATCTTCACGAAAACTTAAAAGGTTTGTTGGCTGTCTTGTTCTGCTGTGTACAGAAAGCAGAACTGGGAGAAAACAATTACAACAACCTAGTTCTTCCAGATACTTTGCTAAATCTTTTCAGTTTGATAGAAAGAGGGATCATAAATTAAGCACTTTGTTTATGGATATCTATTCTGGGATCTGAAGAAAAGCGAGTGTTAACAAAACACTTTCTACTGCATTGTCCAGTTTCCAAATCATTTCTGATCTACCAGCTTCTCAGTCCTGGAGAGACTGCTGTGAATTTCAGGATGAGTCAGAACACTGCCATGAAGACAAGTGACCACTTCATTAGTCTATTCAAGAGCTGAATCAGATGATTCAGTAAAGAGTTCTCACTGATTCAAATCAAAAACTCTCTTAGATTTCCCTATCCAGCTAAAAAAGAGATTTTTTTTTCCAAACTGATCCAAAACACATATAAGTTAATGTAATTTTTGGAATACAGACCTACTCTTTTAAAAGCAGGTATGTTTTGCAGAAGCTGAACAATTGTGTTGGTATTCTCACCTGAAATCCCATTTACAGTATATATTCCTAACATTTACCTATTTCAGTTAGAAAGTACATGCAACCTGACATAGTTAGAAGCATGCTAGCAAGTGCACTCCACAAGCTCCCTGACATCCATCTTTGAGACAAAGAAACTATGCAAAAATCACTTTTGAAAGCCTTTATGAATGATGACTCTACATCTTTATTTTACCAACATTTAAAACAGTCGCAGGCAGAGAAAGTGGTTTTTTTCTTTTCCTAAACAACACATGCACAGACACCACCATATTAATGTCAACTGACAATCCCAAGGATGACCAGTACACATAACGTAGGAAAGATCTTTCCTACTGCCACTGGCAGGCAGAATGATTTAACTGCACAACAGAAGTTCAAGAACGTATTTAGACAGCACCCATAAATGCAGTTCACTGCCTGAGGAATCAGAGAATGTCAGCCAGTATAGGTCATTAGCAAGCAAATGAGACAACATACCAGTTAGAACCAACACTCTCCTTAGGTAATCAGACTCAAGGCACTGACATCTATTCAGGCTGACATAATAAGGAAGTCAGGTTAAACAATTCTGGCAAATAGCAAATACCTTTGTATTTCAATCTGAATGTACTAGAAGAGCAATAGCAGAAAGTTAAAGAAGAAAAACTTTCGCTACACTCCAACCTTACTATATTTAGAGCTAAAAATGACTCATAGAGAGAAAGTGGGGGGGGGGGGGGCCATTTTTTTTCAACTCTGGATGCTAGGAGTTTGCACCTATAAGAAACGTAGAAATTTTCCGGGGTGTGAATTACCTCAGGTTCTTGGAAAGTAAGTCGAAATCATAAAAATCTGCTATGTTCAAAAATCATGGTACTTGTATCTAGGAGTCTAACAATTTAATTAAATGAGCTATAATTAATTTAATTAGACCTTACTTACTGTTGTTCAGGTCAGCATTTCTTAATTTTCTAGTTTTCTGATTCCAAAAAAAAAGTAGAAAACAAATCACTCCAAGCAAGAAAAGACAAACTTGAATTGGTATAAAAATTTTACTTGTATAGTCACAGAAAACCTCTCAAAGGAATACTGTGAATTGCTAATATATTTGTGTATGTTTGTGAAGCATATGAAAAAATGGTATATTTGAGATAGGAATAGCTACTTAAGAGAGGAATTGCAAGGAACATTGCCATGGAAATTGAATATAACAACTATTCATAGGCAGAAAAGAGCTGCAAAGCTCAGTGGCATTTCAGAAGATTGACAGCAAGTTCTCTGTTAAAGGAAAACCTACAACTGCACAAAAAGTGCACACTGATATGACAACAGCATCCCCTGACTAGTAACAGATTCAGTCAGGAACATTCCTCTTACAGAAGAAATCACATTTAGCAAAGAGATACTCTAAAGATACATGAAAGGTTTTAGTAATGTGGATCAACATTGAAAGACTGATGAAAATGGTTCTCTCCAGATCCTCCTTCCTTCTGCTGCAAACTCTAGAGAAAAAAAAATCAGGTGGTCTTAGCATCTGTTTTAACAAACTGAGATGCTGATGTCTTCGCCCAGTGACAGGATGTGTGGAAACAGTTCGAAGCTGTGCCAGGGGGTTCTAAACTGGATATCAGGATGCATTTCTGTACTTGAGAGGATGGTGGAACACTGGAACAGGCTTCCTAGAGAAGGTGGTCAATGCTCCAGAGCTGTGAGTGTTTAAAGGGTGTTTGGCCAATGTGCTTAAGAATATGCTTAAATTTTTGGTCAGCCCTGAAGTGTTTAGGCAATTGGACTAGATGATCACTGTAGGTCCCTTCCAACTGAAATAGTCTATTCCATTCTATTCTATTCCATTCCTTTGCCTCCAAACATTACATGAATCACTACAAAATTAGAAAGCTAAATCCAGAAACATATATTTGTTAGAAGCAAAAAATCTATGCTATTTTATGATTCTTCCTAAGCCTTTATATATCAGCTTTGGTATTGAGACTACATCTGAGTCTGTCTGAAGCCATTACTTGCTATTGCACTAGAAATACGTAACAATAATTATTGCCTCATCACTGATAAACAGGATGTCTGAGTTTCAGAAATAAGCCAGCAAGTGACTAGGCCCATGATTAAAAATTTCCACACCATTTGATAAAATATATACTGTGGAAGAAAAGGCTTTCCAATTATATAGGATTATTTAGGACAAACTGGCACTGCTTAAAGAAACAAATCCGGAGATATTTTATTTGGTGGTATCTTTTGGAGATATTGCGTTCAGTTTTAACTTCAGTGATTTTGGATGAACTTTTACAATGACAGAAAATAACACAGCCTATTATAAAATGGGAATAGCACAAATAATTAACAGGCAACCAAGCATTTCAGATCACCACTAAGTCTGCCAAGGGAAGGGAAGAAAGATATAGTAATAACTCAGGCAATGTTATTCAGTTATAAAAACCTGTTCATTATTCTTTCATTTTAAAGGCTAAGCTTTGCATTAGTATTCAGTATGAAGCGTTGTGTGTTAAATAATTCAGTTGTTCTTTAAAATAACATTTATCTTAGAAGAACAGAGCTCTGCAGCTGCCCTTCGTCCTTCCCTCTAAAAATCCCAATTCCACACAACTGGACTTTATTCCTCATCCAAAATAAGAGCATGGAGGAGTACCAAAGAGAAACCAGCCGGAGCCAATGCAAAAACGTAACAGAGCTCCCGAGGCAAACACAAAACAGAAGATTATAAATTGTGATACAAGCTTTCCATAGATGTTCAAAAGCTGTCCTTAGGACTTCCTTAACTGATGGCCAGTGAGACTCCATTTAGCTGGCTAAAGTAAGAAGATAATTCCTACATCCTTTCTCAAAGCAAAGGAAAAGCAATAGTTTTAGTCAGCAAGAAAGCTGGTTATTAGGAGACTACTAGCATAAAAATTAGACACTCTGAGATATCTAGCAAAGGTACAATTTACAAGGTAGACATGAAAAGTAATTTCACTGATGAGTGGGCATAGGCCAGAGAGCCAATTCTGGCATCAGAAGAGGCCATTTCTGAGATTTTAATAAAAAACATACAGGCTGGCAACCTGCAAGTGTTCTAAAACAAATGTAAGAAGTTTGCTGTTTTGAAACAACCTTTCAAAAAAAGGACCGAAAGCTTCCAATCTTTACACAAGCATTCAGAATCTGTAAACAAGGCATGTGGCTTTTACCTTTAAACTAACTCACTTATTGTCTGGGGCAGGATCCCAGGGTGAGATACCCGTCCATGAAGTTTCCTGCTGCTCTGTTTTACTCCTACTTAGCACTTATCTTTGTGCCCTGCTCTGCCAACCTGTTACAGTTAGAGGAATATGAAAGCTGATCAAATGGAATAGAGCTGATTTAGGGATATGGGAGTTTTAGGTGATAGGATCTTAGATGGACAGAACATGATGCAGGGAAAGAAGTGTTAGGGAGAAGCAACATAGAAGGGAAATCAAAAGGAATGGGGAAACAGGCTGCTGGATAAAGAGAACACATGAAGAGACAAAGAGTAAAGGAAAAGAGCACAAAGAGAAGAAGAGAAACTATAGTAAGAAGACATTCGTCTCTTGCAATGAAGTTCTTAAGAGTATGATATGTTAACACAGGAATTGCATAAGAACCACACATCACATCAAACGACCAACAAAGCATTCTTAAATCATAAATGAGGTAAAAACAACCATCACTTCCACTAAACATGCTCTTCTCATGATCTGTGAAAGATTTCAGACAGAGAAGGGAGGAAATGGGAAGATGGGATGCCTCAGCCATTGCCTTTCAAATGTCACTGTGAAATGAAAGCCTTTGTCTACTCCAAGGAATAACCAATATAAGTAACTCAAGTAATCGATGAATTAGGAATAATAATGCTCAGTTAGTGTGATCTTGCAAAATAAACTAACCTGCACAACCAGAAAACAATCTCCTTACTCCTTAATGTTGTTTCTACCATCATCAGCCACAGTGCAAAATAATTTCTGCTTCAGTACAAGAACCTTGCTATTCATAATAAGAGTTCAGATAGGAATACTAACAGAAGAAAGCAAACCCTCTTACATCTAACTGAAACCCTAGATTCAGTAGTAAAAATTTTTCACAAATCCTTTTTCATTAAAGCATACAAATTTCTCAAAACTGGACTAATACAGAAGCACTTGATGCCAAATCTCTTCAAACCAAAGAGAAAAGTGAGAAAACCCAGTGCTCTTAGAGGCTAAAAGCATATTCACAGATCATTTTGGATATTTTGAGTTTTATTGCAAATCAGAATTAAACCAAACTTCAAAATAAAAAAAATACTCTTTCTCCATCCATGTTGACTCCCAATATCAGTGTTGCCTGTAGCTACCCATATTCTCAGGTCTGGATGCCTCTGTCTAAGACAAGACAATAAGAGGAACCTCTGACAAAACCAGGGCAGAGGGGAAGAGAAGCTCAGAAAAGACTTTCAAACAGTATAAACTAATAAGCTCAACATTCTTTGTATTAAATAGTTAACTTCTGCATTTTGCTTCACCTATCAAAAATATGGTAAGTGTGGGTAATTTTCCCCAAAGAATTTTCTGTCCATAAATGTTGGCATTCTGTTTATCCTCCTCTGCTGCCACTTCATCCTTCTTTGTGATTTTGCTTCAATTCCTGTCTACATTTGTGTACTCCTCAAAACACACTGGATTTCAAGAGCTCCCAGAAGATGTTCTTGAATTTCCCTGATCTTCTAAAACTCAGCATCGTTTCTGTCTATCCTTTCTTCCTGCAAGATCAATTATGTCAATAACTATGGTTCTTAATTTTCTTCTGGATATGCCATGGTCTCTTCACTTGAGGTAAACAGGTTTTATAAAGGTCTCTAACTTTCACAATAACCAAAGTTCACAGCTCTACACCCCAATCAGCAACAGCGGGTTGTTGTTTTCTCTCTGAAAAGCATAATATATCATGCATTCAACTACAACACAAAAATTATTTCAGTTAGTATTCTCAAGGGGTCATTTATGCACTATTATACTGTTGCTCTTGTATTGTTGCCTATTAATTTACTCCCTCTGTATCACATAAAACAAAAAAAGCCATCTCTATCAGCTTCATCCTTTTCAGTTAATCAGCTTTAATACTTCTTTCCCAAGTAAACAGGTCTACAATAATATCTTCCACTCTAAATATATTATTTATACTTTCTCAGCTAATTACACTGAGAAAACTGCACATTGCTTCATCCAGGAAAATCATTTTAATAACAGATGCAACAAACTTACATTCCATAAACTCAACAAACTTACATTCCATAAACTCAGAAACAATACTGAAGTTTGAACATTAAATTAAACAAATACATTAAAGATGAATAACCTTTATAAGCATTTATAAAAGAAAACTGTTTTAGTTGGGTTATAAATTTTCTAGTGTGCTAAATCAGAAAACACAAGTTCTTGAAACACAAAACATATCAGATATTGATTTCCTGTAACAGTGACTAAGAGACACATTCTTCAGTAAGTTCATTTCAACTAGAAAAGGTAACTTCAAATTTAGCTGTAGTTACTCTGCTTAGCTTAACCTCTAATTTTCAGGGAAGTGTTTCTGAGAAACCTTTACAACTGCTTTAGATTCTAACAATATTCTAAGATATCACCAGGACTTCTTATGAAACTATGAACTTTCTTTACCCTAGTAGTTTTGCTTTAAATTGGAAATAGCTATGCATTAAAAAACCAAAAAACATATGTAGCCTAACTGCTTAGTTAGCTGATGGAGAACTTGAAATAGAGAAGTTTATCTTATTTCCAGATGGGAGTGTCATCACCCCTTGCTAAGATCTACAGTATAGGAAGTAGACTAGGAAAAATATGTTTTAATGGGAGAAGTATACACATGTACTTTCCATGAATAACTGGAAGGGTAGAAATATCTGTGAAATCTGAAATAATTGAAAACAATTCCTTGCTTGATTCCATCAACACATTGGAGGGAAGGGATGCCATCCAGAAGGACCCTGATAGGCTTCAGAGGTAGGCTGGTGCAAACATCCAAGTTCAACAAGGCCAAGTACAATGTCCTGCACCTGGGTCAGGGCAATTCCAAGCACAAACACAGACTGAGTGGAGAATGGATCAAGACTTTCTCCCTGGGGAGAAAGATTTGGAGGCGTTTGTGAACAAAAAGCTCAACATAAGCTGGCAGTGTGCACTTGCAGCCCAGAAAGCCAATCATACCCTGGACTGCATCACAAGAAGCGTGGGCAGCAGGGCAAGGGAGGTGATTCTGCCCCTCTACTCTGCTCTCATGAGACCCCACATGAAGTGCTGTGTCCAGCTCTGTGACCCCCTGCTACCTAAAACCAGGCCATGCCAAGCCAATACACACCCAACATAAGAAAGACATGGACCTATTAGAACAAGCCCACAGAAGGGCCACTGAGATGATCACAGGGCTGGAGCTCCTCTTCTTTAAAGACAGGCTGATGGAGTTGGAGATGTTTAACCTGGAGAAGAGAAGGCTCTGGGGAGACCTTATAGCAGCCTTCCAGTATTTAAGAGGGGCCTACAAAACAGATGGAGAGAGACTTTTGCCAAGAGCATGTCAGGGACATCGACAGGACAAGGGAGAATGGCTTCAAATTCAAAGAGAGTAGGTTTAGATTAGATATTAGGAAGAAATTCTTTATTATGAGGGTGGTCAGGCACTGAAACAGGTTATCCAGAGAAGTTGTGGATGCTCATCCTTGGAACTGTTCAAGGCCAGCCTGAATGGGGCTCTGAGCAACACGGTCTAGTAGAAGGTGTCCCTACCCACCTCCGGCAGCGGATTGGAATAAGATGATCTCTACAGTCCCTTCCAACGCAAACCATTCAGTGATTTACAAGATAAGAAAAAAGTCAAGATGGATGATGCTACAGCCATGATCTGTGCCAATATACAACACACATTCCAGTGTATCCACTGTATCTGATTCAACACGAGGAGTAATAGAATGGACGAGGCCATGCTATTGACTTCCTTTAAAGCCACCTTTCCTGCTTGAGTACCACTTGTATTATTTTTTCTGGTTGTCTGCAGTACTTCTGGTAACTTCTCCCCAGGCCACTCATATACCTTTACACTGGCAGACATGGCTCAAAAACTCATCATGCTTCAATTGCATTAAAACAACATGAGTCACAAATTTTAATGAAATTTTAATGTGTGAACATCCTTGAAAAAGCAAAATAATATGAGACCTCAAACCAATGGTTGAAAGATTCATGGAACTCATGCAGATACAGAAAATTCTTCATTATTTAGCAGCACATATCCATAGTACACACTCAAAAAAAAAAAATAAGATCATTCCTGAAAACTACCACCGATTAGTAAGAAATCACACATACTACAAATGAGAGAACAACTAGTCAGAAACAACACTGTAAAGTAATCCTGACCAAAACAAAGATTAGCTAGTAGATGGATGAGTGGGGCAAGAGAGCAAGAATTTCATCTGGGACTAAAGAGAGAAAAATCCATTCTTTATGCTACTTACTCCTGTAGGCTGAAAAATCAGTCCATCCACTTCATGGCTAACTTCTCTGGCAAAGTTTCCTTCCAGGAGCTGTAGAACAAAAGAGAAAGAAATCCTTTTTCCATAGAGAAATGCACATCAAAGTGAATAGTAGTGGATTATATGCTACTACTGCAATCATTTGCCAGTAAACAGCTTATTTACGGTTTAACATTAGAGCTTGGGAAACGTCAACGTCAAAGTAGCAGTTTCTACAAAGAATACTCAAGTCTAGAAAATGCTTTTGTTCAAAAAGAAATACTTAGAAACCAAGATGATTCTATACACTAGAAAATAAAGAAATATCAGTTCTAAACAGGACACTACAGCCATTTGTGGGCAAATTAAAAAATCCATTTGCCATTTTAACACACAAGTAGCCCTTACTTTAGATTGAACTTATCTCCTGAAAAATACTTCAGGGCATCATTTGAAATTCATGTTTGACAGACTTCCTAACTAGGGCATAAACCAGTAACACAGCTACATGACTGTAAAACAACTCTTTGAATTAATTTGTATCTTGCATATTCTATTTTATGCTTTCAAAGACTGTGAATTCCATATGGAGGTAAATATATCCATCAAGATGCATTTAGAAGAGAAAAAAACATCTAATTAAACAAACCACTGAAACCAGCTAGTCAACAGTTATGAGAATTGATTATATACTTCCATATTAAATTATGACTTGCCTAAGGAAAAGCAAATAACCAAAGAGAATTACAGCTGACAAGTAATAACAAAAATTAGGGGAATTACAAAAATATCTCTTTATTAATTTCAATTTAAGTTCTACTGTGAAGATGAAGAATCTGTCCTAAAATTGTAGGTACTTTTAGTAATATTTGAAAAAACTTCAGGGTAAAAGTAACCACATGATGATAAAACACTGCAAATACAGAATCAGTAAATCACAGCCAGTTTTAAAAGCATCATTTTGGTCTGGTCTGCCAATTTTGTACAATTTCCTTTCTAGAGTTCAACTTAATGACCTGCTGACCAAATTATGACTAAATTACTCAAATGAAGTCAATAAAATATGAAAGGAGCTGAGAATTAACATTTGTATTCTACTAAGGCTGTACAACTAAAAGCAACGCACTTTCATGTTTCACGGATCAAAAGCCTGATGGCCAAATACTTCAAAAAATAATAATTCAACATATTTCACTTAAGCCTGTAACTGTTTGCACAGAATAACTGATCATTTTGCCATAAAAAGCTAGCTTCTTCTCTTACCCAGTCATTAGCCTGTATTTGTGCCTATAGCTCCAACAACAAAGAAAGCTTTCACTATTCAACTTTTAGATACAATTTAACTGCAAAAAACACACTATGAGAGTACTCTCAAGTGGAAAAATACTTTAAGAATATTTAATTCTGAGTAAGGAACTACCCAATGAAACACAATTTTTCAAAAGAGAAAACCCACAATTGAAACTTGAAGTTGCACCTTGCTGTTATAACCTGTTGCTATGCTGAAATTTACAGCTGAGGCTCACAATGTAATGCATCTGCTACCATATGTCTACACAAAATAACAATAGAATAATCCCAAATTCTTTCATAAATCTATTGTTAGTCTTTGCTTTTATTGGAGCAATGAGTGAATTGGAAAAATATTTAAACAAATGTCAAAAAGTTTTTAAAATTGTGGATTTTTTAAATTTCTACACAAGCTAAGTCTTCTGTGGATCACTTGCAAGTTACTTTGCGGTTCCAAAACTGACTGGTCAGTCATTTGTAATAACAGTATGCTTCAAACTTACAAAAATGCACAATACTGATTTCATTAAATTCAGGTACTAAAAAAACTCTCACTGAATAATAATAATATTAAGGAATAACAATATTTTTAAAATAAAATTTTAAAAAACCCAAAAAACAAAACCCAAAACAAACAAACAAAAAAAACAAGCACAGAAAACAGAAACTTCAAATTAATTGAGACTATACTTTTAAATAAATTTCTGGCTAACTTATCAAAAGGCATTAACCGAAGTGGCAAAGAGAAATCAATCACCTCTGTTTCTGCTTCTGTTTTAGAAGTTCTTAAGGGAACTACAATTTGAGGACACAGTAACTTCAGTGTTGGAGCTTACATAACTGAATTACATATTCCTTCCCAAAATAAAACTTAAGAATATAGAAACAATCTTTAAATTTGGAGTATGTGGAAAAGCATAAAGTAATTATCGTGCAGTGTTTGGCCTGCAACTCTCTCCACTCTGGTGAACATGTAGTTTTAGAAAACTACATTAAAGTACTATTGCAACTTGATAAACGGAGAAGAAAATATAAATTTAAAATTTCCATTTCAGAAATACATTCTGATACTTTTCATTCACTACTTAGCCAGAATTACAAAATGTAAAGGAATCTGTCTCATCAAGCTGCCACCCAGTTTCAGAGTCAAACGTTCTCAGTTTGGAGGTCCACAGTGTTCTCACTAAGACAGCTCTTCCCAAGTGTCAATTAGATATCAAAGACAAAAGGATTTTAAATCCAGAGCAATCCTCAACAGATAACTACACTTCTTTGTACTCCCAGTTATTCTGCTTTCATTCTCATTAGGTCAATTACATGTATTTGAATAACACTCTCTCTAAATGGAATTTTGACTAGAAAGGATTAGTAATTGGGGGGAAGGGAATGCAGGAAGGAATGTACATTTTCTCTGACCTTATTCGCATAAAAATTTTCTTGAGAATTAAACTGCATAAAGGTTGTCTGTGAACAGCAGAATACATAGACATTGAATATTGCAGAAGGTTTGGAACGACAAGGAAATGAGCAGAAAAGGAATGTTTGACATACAGGCAAGTATTTTTGACACTAAAAAAGTTACATTTTTCAGTTTATGAACTTCAAATGCAAATCTCATGCTTCATCTTTTAAAAAACGTTGTTCAACGTTCCACATGTTCAAATTTTTAATTAACTTGAACAGAATGGTCTTTTTTAATCGGCGTCATGATAAATGGCACACCTGCTTGACTGGGATGACTGCCATGGATCAGATAAAGTGCAATGCATCTCAATGACATTTTATAAAAGATGGGTAAATGATGCAAGTGAACCAGCTCTTCTGGCATCCAATTCCTTGTAGCCTTATGGCATCTATTTCCACCTGAGATCCCCTTTGTTCACTTCTTTCAGCTTCCTTCTTCCCCGTGAACATTGCAATGAGCCATATACTCATATTACAGTTTATTATTTAAAACTTTTCCTTTCATACTTTTTAACTAAATTTAAAATTATTGCTACATCTAGTAACATTCCTCTAAGCAAAAGAATGGTATAATTGCATGGATTGAGTGGAGCTGTATGATGGGTAACAGCATTTCTCCTTGCTCCTTAACTACTGAGATGAAGAGCAGCAGTATGCCACCAAAAGAGCACTAATAACTTGCTGAAGCTGATTTTGCTAAAACACTGAACTAGTCAGCAGTTCTTCTGTGGATAATTGAAAATTCATGTTTTAGAGATCTCTCTGTACTTATACCAACAAAGAAATCACTTTGCTCCTTCAGCAGGAAGGGGAGAAAATTGAGGTGCATACAGATTCCATACAACGCTAGTAGGTTTTCATTAGTGTTTCAGTATTGCTGAGGCAAGACACATGATTCTATGAGTTTGCAGATATTACATTATTCATAAAATAAAAAAGTCCAGCAGGTACTACTGTGCCTTTTCCTTCCCCTTACCAAAGAAGAAATAAAAATCTCATGGAAACACAACACAATGTGAGTTATGAGGACTCCAAAACATAATGATGACTCTGCAAAGTCATACTGACTTTCTACAAAATAATTTTACTGAGGTCCTCGCACACACATAACAATTATTGATCTTCTGTGTCACAATATGAAAACACTGCTAACCATTTTGTCTGTATTTCTGATTCAAAACTGACACTGCTTGTTAGCCTCCTGAAATACTTACGCATACAGAAAAAAATCCCTTTGAATGTTATAATACAAGACAAATACATGTCCCTTTTCCTTGCTTTTTCAATTTCAGAACTGCTATATGCTTCACTTCAAGTCAAGATAGAACAACTCCGCCTGCAGCCCCTATGGAGTTTTCCAGAGCCACCTTCAAATTACTGATCATCCGGACCTGCTCTACAGAGAGAGCTGTGATAGCGAACATACTTCACTCAAAAGTATTAGTTACAAATAAACTATTAATTGAATTGCCAGTTAGCCAGAACACAAAACACCTTCAGACATGGTCCCACTGTCATTCCTGACTTCACAGAGCCAGCATCTTCACTGACTTAGGTTTCAGTCTAATTTAAAGACAATCTATTTCTCCAAGGATGACAGCCCTCACCATCAGCCTCAAAGAAATTCTCACATGCTGACAACTGTCGAGTTTTATAAACATGAGCTCATACATCTCTGTAGATAACCTACTACATAAATCTTCATAAATCCTGTTTTTGAATGACATCAGAAATCCCACAGAATGATTTTTATGTTAAGATCAGTTAAAATAATGCAAAAATAGTCTGGCTCAGATTCATCCCAACTATCACATTTCCCAAAAATAAATAAAACTGTATCAGGCAATCATGGAGCCATCATCCAAATTACTAACATTCTAAACTCCAGCTTTCAAACTTTACGTTTTGAAAAGGAGGCCTCCTGGAAAAGAATTAACCATGCATTTGGTGGGGTATAAGCTTCCTTTCAGACAATACGCGGGGTGCTGTGCAAAGCTTGAAAATATTATCAAACGCAGCTTAATGTCAAGCGAGGGAAGCTGGTCCTCTAAGCTATGGCTGTGGTCTCTGCTCCCTCCTCCTCACCAGAATCTTTCCAGTTTCCCCTGTCCTGCAGCATCACGTCTTTTTTGGTTTGTTTTGTGTCCAAAAGCAAGAGAAAGTATCAAGAACGGAACAGCTGCTTTCAGTCTCAAAGCAAAAAAGCACCAAATAGCATGTGAGTAACTATGCCATAGGGGGGGAAAGTTTCTTATATTATTTAAAAATAAAACCCAGAATCCCAAACTTTCCGCAAACGGAAGTTGGCTAGTTCACATTTCAACAGAAATAGAGCCCAAAACAAAGTGTTAAGAGAAGTTTGATTTCGGTTCACTGACTGAATTACTACAAATATATGACAAAACTTTCAAAACAATCGTTAGGGGCTTTGGGGAATTAATGGTTTTCGGAACTCAAGGGAGCACACACCTTCTGAAATATAGATAAAAAAAGGAAAAAAACAAAAACAAACACCTGAAACTCAGTCCATGCAGACTTTTATCTTTTTCACATTCAAGATACTAATCATCTCATCTAACATTGCATTGCAAGTAAAACAGCTGATCTAAACAAACCTAGTGTAAATTAACAATCTAGGAGCAGATGGGAGAGGATCAAAGACACACCTCTGGCAGTTCTACTGCTTCCTATCCTCCCTGCTCCAAACTAGACATAGCCTGGATCACCATTTCAGACTTTCAGACAGCTATGAGGATGAAACCATCTCCTCCCATGCATATTTAAGTTCCACTTCAAGTGATATGCTCAAGTGCCAAGTAATTTATTTGGAAAACTGTGCAATCTCAAATTACAGCATGCTGTGATGGAGAAGCACAGTCTTCATAAAGTTGTCCAATGAAGTACTGCCTGTGCAATTAAAAAATTAATTCATATTTCTCAGCAATTTTTTTCTTCCTTCAACTTTTCTTCATTGTTCCTTTTTAGACTCTGACCAAGACACCTCTTAGAGGTTTTTTTAGAAACAAGGTTCACATTTCAAACATTTCACAAGGAAGCATACGTAACTCTTCAAATATCTCAATGTCTCCTCAAAAGATATCCCACAGACACCATTTTTTTAATCAAATGAAACCATCTCATTTAGACTAGACAGAATATTCCAGAAGGGCCACAGCAGCAAGAAAAAATGCATTCCCTGTTCTCTTCCACAGGAGTCTCCTTTCAAGGAGATCTCTGGATACCTGAGTACTTGCCAAAGTATTTGACCAGCCAATGACTCATTACAGCTGGGTGCTTGCCTCAAAGTGGCTTCTTCCAAGTAACTCTGAAGGTCCTGAAATCACGGCCCATCGTTTCAGGGGTGTGACTTAAAACATGGTCATAAAGTAAAGATTTCTGCTTCAATGTTAACATCTATTTCCTTCACAAAACCAAAAGTGATCTCTCATTTGTAGGATTTAGTGTTTTGCTACAAATGACCTATAAAACTGTTAAAAAGCAGATTTTCAATAATTTAACATGACCTGGTTTCCTCTGCATTAGTCTCATTTCCTAATCAAAATATGATATGCTACCTTATGTCAAATAAACAGTATCAGTTGAAGTGTATCTGCATCAGGGTAAAGTCCAAGTCTACAATGCATCCTCATCCATTATTCACAGTACTTAACGATATTTATCTTACCAGCAACGAAAGAAAGAAAACGCATCATAATAACTGAGAGTACAGTCAGAAAACCACAGCTTATACTAAATATTCTTAAGCTAATATGCTAAGAAAAATCATGAAGTTACAAAATATTTCCTGACCCATGCCAGTGATCTAAAATATGCAAAGGAAAAGTAGGATCAAAAATTGTAGAAAATAAATTAAAAACTGAGCTCTCTAAGAAGTAATTGCTTAAAGAAGTTTCCTATGCTAATTAGAAACCAACACGTATTGAAGATAACTGTTACATTTTTAGTAAACCAGTGAAATTATCTACTTTGCCCTAACTGCATAAGGAACATAAAGTATAAATTTCTCACTTGCTCATTACTTAAAAAGAAATTTCAGGGGTTTGCACTGTAAAATCAGGGCTGTAAAACTGTATGAAAATCCTTTAAAAAAATTCATGCTCAAAGCTCAAATCCTAGCTTTCATACAGCCATCCACTCAAGATGTTAATTCTAAACAAAAACAGAGAAAAGCTGCAAACGTTATTTCATCTGTATGAATACGTACATCTTGAAAGCACTTGATGTCAACCAGTAACTCAATAACTAAACAGAGTAAAACTAAACTCCAAAGGTTCACCTGTTTAAAAAAATCATCACTATTTTGAACTGTGTAATCTCTGGCAACAGCTGAATCATATGGTGTTGAAAATATACCAAATGACTGTGTAAAGACACCTGGGAATTTTTTCAGTTGCTCAAATTTAAAAATATATACTTTTTATAAAATACTATTTTACAGAAAGCCTTTTAGTTTGTTAATTTACTAGAAGCTCTGAAATCAATCATACTGAAAGACTAAAAATAACCTCTTTAGCCAAGTTAATCATACAGAACATTTTGGCTCAAAATATATGAAAAACACCTAATTATGGCAATAGATTTGTTCCCTATAAGAATGAAAGCAGATAATGGCAGCATTGTGAGACTGATGTTCACTAATATGATCAAGAGACTAATTATTATCCATGAATCATTTGTAGCATTCAAAACTTGATTAATGTCAGGTCAAGTTTAGCATGTGATAGGTTTTATTAGTAATGCTCAGCTATCCCACAGCTTGTCAATGTACACGAGTGCCATCTGTTAGGTGTAGGAATAGCCAACAGCCACAACAAAAACACATTGGCTACAACTGGTCACTGAAGTACGTTTTAAAAATTCCATAAGGAATACCGTAATAATTTTAAACACACTAGACCAGAATCCAGCACAAAAGACCTGCGAAAGATAGGAAACTTGTAGCCCAAAAAAGTGAGCATGCAAGGCATGCTTTTCGCATTTGAAAGTTCAGTCAAAAGTGTGCTTAATAATACTGAATACTTCACAGACTGACCAGTTTCTAGCAACAAATACTCTTCTGCAAGAGGAATATGCATAGCTTCCTCTCTACACTCTTCCACGGATCTTTAGCAAGCATTCCTGTATTGAATACAGAATGCATTGCTTTACCCATTGCTTATGGTATTCAAATGCATATGGTCCTAATGGCTCATCTAGCAAAACACTGTTAGAGGATGCTAAATATGAAATTCATATTCCACAAAAAAACATTCACTGACAGCCTTCCATTTGTTCTAATTACAGATAATGGCAAGAAGAAATCCTTCTGTGGGAGGCTCACTTTCTAGTATTTCCCAGCATTTTGTGGGTGGTCAGCTTTACCAGGGGTCACCTCTCCCATGTACAGCCCATCATAGCAGGACCCGAGGTCACCCGGGCACTTCCACTGAACCTCCACAAGCTCTGCACTAGTAACAGTGTGAGCAGCAAGGCTGAAATAACATGAAGTGGCAACAGACAGGTGCATGCACAGACAGGAAGGAAGGTGACCTAATTCGACATAATTCTGGGTTTGCTCCAGCAACTACATACTCTCCTCTGGTCTACAACTAGTTAGAAACTCAGCAGGAGCATTGACAGAAACATTTATTTACCTCATAGCTACAGTAACCCTCTCAGATGTATTATAAACATGTTCTCATTTGATGGCCCTCCTGCATTCCAAGTGCATGAAGATGAAAGGCTGCAGATCTCAGCTGCCACTGGTATCTGCGGTCTGTACTTGAGCTCCAAGAATTCTGTTTGTGAAAAGTGTGATGTGCAGGCTCGCACACTCCTTGATGTCTTGATGTAAAAGTCAAATATGCTGAACACTTGACACTAGTAGGCAGGTCATAGACCAAAAATAACATAATTCCAAGAACAACGACTACTGTAGAGCGCCTTCCTCGACCATTTGCCCATATAATTTCATAGCCAACAACTGACTAGGGCCCAAACTACTACTGACTGGTCATTAGCATTCTAACTAATGACACCACTCTTCGTTATCTTTTAGAACAGCAATTCTGCAGAAAAGTCTTCACTGGAGTCCATATATTCTTTCCGGAAGAGGAAGGCAATAGAAATTCCAGTTTATAGTTACGTGATAGTAAACGAGCAGCACCTCCAAGCAAGAAAGCCAAAGAGAGTCATCCCTTCCGTCTGCAACTTGCTTTGTGTCATGATGCAGCTCTTAGGAAAAAAACCAAGTTATTCCACACACTGGACTTTAAGAGCTTTCCAAGTTTCTACTGGAACTGCTGCCAGTTTCACAAGGGAGTTTTACAGTCTGCCTTTTTCATAGAGAACTTTAGAGAAATCATATATATCATCTACTGAAAGCTGTTTCCTAAATCTTTTCTACTACCTCTCTAAAAGATTCAAAGAAAAGCCACTTCCAGATATACGAATAGCTGGAACTCACAGTGTGTGACAGGATGGAACCTCGGATGTTAAGAAAGTCTAAGAACCACACTAGCTTGATTTCATTACCCAGCCACATGGGAAAAGAACGCTATAGTGAACAAGAGTAAAATACATTGTGATGGTGGCAGGGAATCAAGTGTGATGGTTCTAATTTTTTTTTAATATCTTTTTGGCTTTGCAGCTAATTCATTAACAGCACTCTTCAAATATGCTAATAATGCTAGCTGTATGCCATGTTTTTAATTATTTGGAGACATTTTAGAAAAACCTAGAGCATGCTACAGTAAGAGCCCCACTGAGCTATCACCCATGTGCTAGTTCTGAGTGAATAACTCCAAAGGTCACGTATCTAATATATTCAAAACAATACCCAAGAATAACACAAGCACTATGTGTGTTAATGCTTAATGTGACAGCACATCTGCATTCCTGAATTCAAAATAAGCATGAGGCATTTCTCACTGTCAATCTCTTCTCAAAAACACAATTTGAGAAACTGACATCAATTAACTACAATGTTTTCAAATGTTTTTTTCAAATAAGAGAAATAAGCTGCTTCAAGAAACTTTAATTGACTTTTATGATAGCTTCAAAATGAGAGGAACATGGACTCCTTGAAGCTTTGTGAGAATGACCCTGTCAAACAGCAATATTTCTTATTTATTTTTCCTGACGAAGAAACAGCAATGTATTTCATAGCTTGGCCATCTCATTTACTGTGCTCTTCACAGTTCTCTTGTTTCAAACTGCAACATGCCTCCACTTTTTTTTTTAGGCATTGGGATGTTGCCCACATCACTCTCTCCAAGCCCTCCTATCTGGCAGAACACACTCATCTGAGATTACAGTCTTGCTGGAGCTGGAGGAGGTTTAATAGGTTCCAATAGCAAATGCTTTGATTTATTTACGAATTATCTGCAATCTACAACATTCCTGAATGGATGAAAGATGCTCGGTAAAGTCTGTAATGTCTTCAACTGAGCAAGGTTCTCATCACACTGATGCTTGCAAGCTCCCCAATACTCCGGGTTTGACCAAATACTACATTCAATAGTTCTTCTAATGTCAAAGGAAAGAATGGCACTGGGTTGACTGCAAAGGGGCCAAGTACATTTCAATTTGTTCTCTAAATGATCTTTCACTGTTACATACTTGATAGGGTTTATCCGTTACCCAGCCCCTGTGTAAAACTGTTATCCAGCCCCTGTGCAAAGTATTACAACATAATCTGGTCTCTGGTTGTCAAAAACATGGATAGGTCTGTTTTAATTAAATCAGATAATTGAGGATTTTGTTTTATTAAGCATTTCTAATAAGACTTGTCAACAAAGACAAAACTGTATATACAATAATTCAATTAGACATAAAACTGATATACAAGAATATAGTCTTCATACGCTTATTGTTACAATTTCTGATTCAAACTGGGCTAATATTTTTTACTGGGCCTGAAGCAGTCAGCTTAACACCAGAATTAAGGTTTATATTCTGGATGTTTAAAAAAATCTGATTCTTCTGCTATGCAATGGCGCTTGCGGGCTTTATTTCCTACAAAGCTGAAATTAAAACTGTAAAGCCATAACAGTAAAATACTAATATTTTATCATTTCTTTATTTTAAAGATTAATTTTGTACAAAGTCTGGTTTGGGGTTTTTTTCTCAAAATTGGGCATATCACAAGAAAAGAAACAGCTACAAGCAATATCCTATAATCTTGCACCATAATAAATGGCTTTAAATTTCACCCCCATCTTTACCATTTTCTTTGTGCTTTTATTCATTTTATCCAAATTAAGCGCGTGTCTCTTGAACGTCATTCCAATACGAGAAGGCTGATGGCTTCCCTGTGGAGCTGCATTGCCAGAAGGCAGTTTGGAAAGTGACAGGCTGTGAAGTGGCACAATGGACAATATTAAACAGTTGCCCCTCAATTAATGAGTGGAGCGACCCACTTAGTCACCACAGCTGAGTCTTCTAACTAATTCAGAAGATATCAAATATACAATTCAATTGCCCATACTGGCACACCAACTGGTAATTAGGTCCAAACAGATTTGCAATTCCCTGGTTTGGTAATACACCATAAAACTGAAAGAAGAAATCACTGTTAAAGACACTTTTCCTACTTAGAAAGGTATATAGTATTTCCACTGCAGAAAATATAGAAGAAATAATTTACAAAAATGTTAGAATGTTCAAATCTATTGTTAAAATGTTAAAAGCTAAACTGAATATGTACTGTCCTGATGTTTAAAATTACAATGTGCACCAAGTAGAACACTTTATCCATATGCCTTTATTTTTCCACTAGTTTCATTGCTTTCTTTCTCACACTAGAGTTTGACACGCCAGAATTTAATTACATATTCCACATCTGAATTATTCTACATTAATTTAATTTGTACCACTAGCAATATCTAACATGGGCCACAAGTTATGAAAATAATCCTTCACGGAAATATTCAAGACTATTTGTTTTAACTTCAGTAGATCACTTTCTGAAAAATGTGAAATGTAACTAATGTGTGAATAATTTCTTAAACGAAAAGGAAAAAAACCTCTTTCCTAACTGAAATTCTACTGTTGAAATATTATACTTGACCTTCAACATCACAAATAATAATAATCAAAAGCAAGTAGCCTAATCCTCTTTTGTTTACTCTAGGAAATGAACACAGATTCTTGTCCATGAATGGGTCTGCTTAAGTGACTCCAGCAAAGCAAGGAAGCTGAGAAGTTAGCCACAGTTTAGCCAGTGTTTTCCCTAGCATGAGGGAAAACCTTTTGGTGTAACCCAAATCTAAGCAAGTAGCTACTGCCTCCCTGTCCCACAGAAAGCAAAGGAACACTCAGAAGCAGCTGGACACCCCACCAGCACTGGCCTACAAAGCCTCTACTACTCTCAACCTCCCACTGACAGAAATTATGTTTACCAAATAGTATTCACATCATTGCAGTGCTGCAGCCGGCTGCATGAAATAGCTCGAGTTCAAGCACTGAATTTCAAGTGGCAGTAACCTACATTCCGCTCAAGACCTGCAGTTTAGTCACCTGTTTCATCTTACAATTTACAAAGCTTCCACTTGGGCTGATTGGCTGTACTTACCTTTACAATTCATATGGTAAAATAACTTTGAACAATCAGGCTGAAGTACTACATGCTGGGATATAAGACAGCTGCCAAGTGAAGATTTCAAATTCTAGCATAAGCATAAGGTAGCATCTTTCCAGCTTCTTATTCACTATTTGTTTACTAGGTTCCTCAGGTCAATGATTATTTGTGTTTACAGCAAGAAAAGCGTGCCAAAAAGAAGATTTAACTGAAGGTAACATCAGCACAAAAGCATCTAAGGGTGGAATAAGACAATATTGCTTTTACACCATTAAACTTTTCCATTTTTGGGGAGATGGAACAGGACAAAGCGAGGAATTTAAGAAACAAAGAAATAAAAGCAAACAGAAACAAAATGGTAGAGGGGAGATGGGTTAGAAGGCAAATTAAAGGTGATGAGATGACAAACAGGCCGAAACCCTGGAATGGAACAGATGGAGTGAGGAATATGATGTAGGCCAAACACCGAAGAATGGCTGCCAACTCCAGGTCAGGAAACGCAGGATTGAAAGGTGAGTCGATTAAGCTACTCCTGAAGGCATAGAAAATCAAAACAAAAATAAAAACAGAGGAAAAAAGTCTTCTTGGCAATAAAAAACCTCCAGATGGTAACATTCCCTTTCCACTGAGATGTGCAATTCAAGATCTTCAATAAACAAACAGATTATTTGACACTTCTGCTTCTGCCATTGTTGCCATGCAATTCTTCTGTCTTCTGTCCCATGACTGCAAAGATTCTCCACATGTTGTCTGTAGGCAACTTGGAGATACAAGACCGGGCTTTGTCATTTTCAGTCAGTTTTGGTTAATGGCTCTCTTGCCAGACAGGATGAGCAATGTCTGCATATTCTGCCCTTTATCAGGGTTGACTCTTTCGGGGCATGCAAACACTAGCTTACAGCTGCCTCAGCTGCCTGCAAAATACCCACATCAACATTTCAAGCAAGGTGTGCTCTTACACAATCTCCTGCATTATCAGATATCCACAGCCGCTTAATTTTCCAAAGCAAACCATCTCAACAGGAGCTATACCTTCATTGGCATAAACTCTAAACATTCCATCTCTCCTAACTTCATGAAAAGCAGTTTTAAAAAGTAAAAATAAAAATCCAAATGTCAAATGAACCAGGAGAACAAAGTAAGTCACCTGTCAGTTCACAGATTTGACTGAAAACTTTTAAGAAGATCGTAGACCATTTAATCTTCTAGCAGAGATTACCTTCTTTCTAATCCCTCTAGGACAAGCTGTCATTTTAAAACCAGATAATAGTCTAAGAACTGACAAGTCATTGACATATAGCATGCTAACATTTGAAAAAGGTTGTTCATTTGACCTGTATCATTGTTTAACCTTTAGCCCTATTGTTCCATTGAGAGTGATGGGCACAATTCTCCATGGGACCACAGACTGCACAGAAAGGAACTTTGTTCCTGCTCTTCCTAGACAGAATTTTCATTAGACAATGGGCTTTAGTGATGACATCCAGACTTAAACTGTCCATACAAAAAAAGCCTTGCAAGAGAACTGTGAGGTGGTTTAAGCAAGGAAAGCCAAGAGTTGGACCATTTCCAAGAATATTTCTATGCACCTGTACTTCCAGTTCAATATAATGAAAATAATGTCTTGTTGAAAAGCCTAAAATATTGCTATAAATAAAAGGCTAAGGTTCAAAGGCTAAGAGTATGAAGCATTTAAAGCACTAACCTAAAATTCAGCTTCTTCCACTGACTGCTGCTATCGTTATACAATGGGTGGGAGAACTGGCAGATTTGACCATATAATCTCCTTGAGTTCTGATGCAAACCAATAAATGCAAAGAAACCAAGCTATGCAACAAAAGTGAGCAATTACGCAAGTGTAATGACAAACACAAAACCCAACTCTGCTCAAAAATGTCTAAGAGAATCTGTAAGTTGCATTAAAAGGAAAAATTTATCATAGAATCCATGTGTTCCCAGCTAACACTAAAAGAGTAATATGTGTTTGATTATAGAGGAAAAAAAATTTTAGTAGTACTGCTTTCTCCATCAATATCAGAATTTGACAGGACAACATTTTTAGAGACTCTGAGAATATACAACCTGCTCTCCAGTGACTGTCTCCTTCTTTTCTTTGTCTTACCACTAAAACTCAGTCTTACAAAAGATAAAGTCCATCCAAACAGCTTAAAATAACACTGAAGGCAACATTATAAAGACACAGCCCTTATTTCCAAAATCCAAAACCAAATCTCAAGACGCAACTAGAAATCCTGCCATACTTTATAATTGCACTTTAAAAGTGCATTTCATTTCACAGTAAATTGATTTTCAGATTAGAAAAAAATCAGCCAGTACCTAACTCTGCTATCAAGGTTCCAAATCTATAACTCCAAGAACAATTTCATTATTGGACGTATTACATAACACAGCACAAAGTTTACTGCTGTTTCAAGTAATTACTTCCACTTTTTCACTGAAAATAACGAAGTCTACATGGAAAACACTCATTTTTTCTGGTATAATTAAAAATTTTAGCCATATTTTCTGCTATTAAATATAGCGCTGAGACTCCTGGCCTTTTGAGTAATCTTCCTACCGTCCACACAATCTAACACACATTTACTGATACGTTATTTTTAATAAAAATAATGGAATGTAATGTCTTAACTCTGATCATAGAAAGGAATGATGGAGGGAGGCTGTGAAAAAGAGGTCTACAATATTCTCTTTTGTGAGGTTACAAACTGCATCCTGAGAACAAGTATCAAAAATTAAAGTTTCTCAAAAATAAGATGTGATGAAGTACACTGGATTCTTTTCTTGATCCCAAGCAAAACCCAGCTACACTTAAAAAAAAAAAAAAAACAACAAAAAAACAACAAAAAAACCCCCCCAAACAACTCCAAAACATACTGCAAAAATTCTGATGAAACCCATTCTGACCAGGTATGGGTTTTCCACTTTTTCAGTCTTGAATATGGTGGTGCAATCAGAGATCCATCTTATCTGCGACCGAAGGCTGCTACCTCCACTGATCTTTGAAAACAACAGCCTTGGGGGTGACTTGAGAAGCGATATCTTCTCTCAGTGAAATACACTGGGAATAAAGTAAGGAAGAAACCCAGGCTTAAAAAAAACCACAGCTTTTTTGAGACCACTCAAGGGTGTAAATCTTTAAATATCTTGTCACGGTTTAACCCCAGCCAGCAATTAAGCACCACAAAGCCGCTCATGATAGTCAAGAAAGGAAGGATCCTGTTAGATCCTTTCTAAAGATGAAAGGATCCAACTCTTCCTGGAAAACAAAAGAAAAACCAAGAAAAAAGCCTATTTAAACATAAGGAGAAGATCTACCTAAGCAGGTCTCACTTGTCATCCTTTAGCATCCGTTCAGCAGCACCTATCTCTGGAGAGGGATTGATGGATATGAACAGACTTAGAGGATAGAAGGAATTCCTTGTCTTCCTGCAGACCTTGCTGTGCTGTACACAGAGCTGGCAAACTTTCTCAAGACGTTCATCACTGATGCAAGAGGAAGTCTGCTCGCTTTTTCAGCTATGCTGATTCATCACTACGTTTGTTGCTATAGTTGCAGAGATGACTGAATAAAAATAGGATAAAGATCCTTTGGGCAAAACAATACTATTTTTAAATAGTCTTTTTTCAGAATAGGGTAATGCTTCAAAACAATAGTCTATTCTGACCATACATAATCAAAAATTCACAAAGTTATGATGAATATGAAAATGCAATCCCTTTTTCATTATCCTAAGGAAGTGTTACAGGAATCACACTCATCAAGTTCACAGAAGTAATGAAATGAAAAAAGATATTTTGAGGTAAGTAAGAGCAACAATAATTCTTAGTCTATATATTGATCTTTTCAGAATGTATTTTTATGAACTCTATTCTTTTGAGCAGATATAGATTTGAAATCTATTTTGAACCAATAATTATTTCTCTTAAGTGTTTACCAATATTGCCTTAGATAAAACCGCACATCAAAACTGGTACTGCTACCTAAAACTCTGCTTACAAAGTTTTTTTGTATGCTCATAGAGCATACAAAGAATTCTTAAATAATGACATAAAACTTCTTACTTACTGAAAACAATGATCAGATTTCAAGCGTCCTAAGAGACTTTCTGTTGTAAGAGTAGTACAAAGAACGTATTTCACTAGGTAAGAGTGATTTAAATGAGGACAAAAAAGACCCTATAATGTACACTGCACAAAAAGAAAAATGGGAAATCTAAACTCCAAAATGTAGAAGGCTTCAGAGTCCGTCATGATTGACATTTAAAACACCCACCTCAAACCAACCAAAAAAAAAATCCCCAAGGAAAAAAAAAAAATCGAAGAAGCCACACCAAACCCAAATATCCCAATAAATTAAAAGTGTATAGATATTCTTATCTCAAAGATGTTTTCAAGGTGGTGGTAACACATTAGGGTGAAAAATTGTTGACTGAACTGCATTTGAAACACAATAATCTCAAATGCAGATTGCGATGTCCTAAAAGTCTTACCTGGTACTTCAGATTTATTGATATCTTCAAAAACGGTTTTCTGAAAGCCCAAGATAAGTAATAAAACCAAAAAAACCCACTTTTCAGAATATCCCAAGCTGGCAATTGCCCCATAACCACTGCTGAACACTTTGTTACCAGAGGAACTCACTGGAAGAGACAACAAAAATGCTGAGGGAAAACCTATACCTACCACTGTTCTTCCGCCTACAGTACCACAACATAAAACAACTGAAATCAAGCTTACCTTTCTGGAAGTGTAGATGTCGAAAAATGGTTTGTTTCGAACACCGAACGGTTCCTGTGCTTTGTCAATGAGACCACTTTTCATCTTTTCATGTCGTGGAAATATAATCTCTTTCTCTATGCATGCAAGTCGAACATTAAAATCGCAGTCTCCAACAGGCTGTCCCTGCCAGGTTACAAAAATTGGTATTAAAATCAAACACCAAATTATTTGAACAATCTAAGTTTTCCTAACACAATATTTAGAATCCTACAGATACATAAAATTATTATCAAATCACTAAATTTTTCCCAAACACGTGGTTTTCAAGCGTCTGTCTCAGGCTATAAGAAGTTTATTTAAATCAAAGTTCATAGAAAGCTAGGAACCTGTAATATGCATTCAGGCATACATGAAATAAATACCTAAATACCTTTAAGGTTAAGTAAAATAATTTAAATATTCCCTAATTATAGCTTTATATGGCAGCTACATATTTCTCCACACAGCTTTCCTCCGAAGTCATTTAGCTCATTTTGTTCACAATGCTTTTAATGATGAAGCAACAATGAGATTTACATATTTAAGTGAACTTCTTGCTCAGAGTGCAGTATATTGATGCCTTGAAAGAAACATTAATTAATGTTCGTTTTTCTGTCATAGAAAAGAGAAAAATAGGTGCAATTGGAAAATGTGCCAATAAACAACGGCTACAAAAACCTGCAAGATATTTGACAGCTCAGTCACAAAAAGGCAGTAAAACCCTTCGCTAAGCCTCAGCAGCATACCCTGACCTTTCAAGATCTGAAATAAAACAGCAGCTTTACATTGCTCTTTATACATTTGGTGCATTGCACCAGATCAGTATGAGCATTCAAAATGCGTATTTGTCAGATTAGTAATGGCTTGTAATGGAGTTTATTATATTTTGAGCATTAGATAGTGAGGGAAACACACCATGGACATCACTAGAACAAAACAAGCAATAAATTCTAAAGCTCGTTTCAATCGGAGGTGTCACTTTCACAGCAATGAGACACAAAACTTGTAGATTTGCATTGTTACAAGCGTGATACAGCACTAAAAGTTATCTACATGAGATCATCCCTCATTTTGCCACTCCATTCACACAAGAAAATAATTTTCAAAACCCATTCCTCTCATGACCCACAGGGAATAAGCTTACAGAGCCTTGGCTTGCAAACCAGAATTCTTCAAAAATTGAAAGCAATGAGCAAAGGAAACTGGGAAGACATGGGACTCAAATAACCAATGGCAGCAGCATAGCTGAGCAGGAGAACCAGCTACCACGTATTTATTTCCTGTATTAAATGCAGGAAAACGAAGGAAAAAAAGCACTGCTCCAACACGCATCAGAGAGGACATGAACTGGTCAACTGGAAAGAATGCCAAAAAAATAAATGGCAAAACGACATTCTGATGAGGCATACAAAGGTGAGAAAGTAAGTAGTATCTGAACAGGTATCTCAATTAGGAAAAAAACAGAGTGCCAATTTTGGACCAACATGAATTTAATCAGTTCTTTCCAAAATCATATCAGCTTTCACCAAAATCTTTGGCATATCATGCTCCCAAAGGGGCATTAAGTCTGTCTTACATTTCTTTGCTAGTATTAGATCCTGCTAGACCTCTATCAAAAGTCCTCAGTTGTTCACGGCAACAGCTTTAAGAATTATGCATTGCTCCCATACCACATGTAATTCATAACCACTTTCTTTTAGGGCTCTGCTTCCAGTCTATATAAGAACAGGCAGCACCATCACTCTGCGGGGAAGCACATCTCACACAAAGCCTGTGCCAGACACCAAGGGTGAAGAGTCTCCTAATCTCTGTTCAGTGATTCATGCTCCTGAAGAAGAAAGCTTAGCTGGCTGTTACTGTTGCCTTCAGTGTTACCTTCCTTTCAAACAAACAAACATTATTAGTAAAGAGCCATTCAAATTGCTGGAAAATCCAGATTATGGAAAAATTCGAAGAGTGGTTCATTCTTTATTTATTTCTCACAGGATACAGATACGTGATCTACAGATTTTTAAGTGCCAGAGACAGAATGCTGGAAAATCAATCAATCTTTTCCTTCCTACTTCTTTTCTTCCCTTCTTTCTCCCCCCATGTATAGCATACTTGAGTACTCATCTATACAGTGACTGAGCTTGTCCTGGTTTGTACATGTAATTAAAACACATCTCAACCCCTGTAACAACTGACTGAAGAACTGATTGAAGAATTCTTTCCTGGGAAATGTGTATATATATTTTTTATTACTTCAAAGAACCCCATAATTCTCTAGATACATTTCAGCAAGATCTAGTGCACATGTTCTCTTCCCTATAGTACCTTTTCCACTCAGCCACATTTTATTAGTAGGTCTAAAAGATAAAATTAACTAATTAAAATTTCATACATTTGAGTTTCCAATAAGCCAATAAGCGGTAAGGTTATTTAGAAAGCTTTTTTTACAATTACTCGTTCAAAAAATGGTTTTGTACAGTGATTTAAATTTATTTCTATCCCTTAACAGTTAAATTAAAAGCTGAGGCAACTTCATATGCACCATAAACCAGGTGAATCACTTTCTTTTCCTTTAAATATTCCTTTCACTTTTCTCATCTACTTGGAACTAATTATTTCCTGCAGTTCTGCCAATCATATATTTCTATTTTAAAGCTTGTTAAGCAGAAGGGTATATTACAACTAGATTCCATCACAAAAAGGTCAAAGCTAGGTTGACATAAGATTATATGAGACAGGAAAACACAGACAATGCTGCCAAGCTACTTCTTCATCAGACTAGTAAACTAAGAAGTCAAAGAGTATTTCATTCTCACAAAAGCACAGGCCATTAGCAATAAGAAAATTAGCACAGTATTGAATTTAACTCAAGAACATACTGAATAAAAGCAATATTGCAGGAGAGTGGCTCGCTCTTTGTTATTAGGCACTTCCCATAATTACAAAAAAAGCTGCTAATATACAAGGCATATCCAGACTTATCCAAAATCTTCAAGTGACAAAATTCTACCTTTTAGCAAATAAGTAGGAGGGTAACGTAGGCTGCAACAAATAATTCAGAGACCTTGACAAAAATAGGAAGAGATTATTTAGTGTATAAAGCACATATTTAAAAGTTGTCAAAACCCAAGACATTGATGCACCTAAACCCAAGCATTAAGTAATGGCATGTTTTTAGGCAGTACACGTTTTATTAATTTAAGCATTCAGATGATTTAGATTTTATTCCAATATGTAGGTTTTTACTTGTCTGAGAAGGATGAGGGTCACTACTGCTTGACAGCACAGTTACTGAAGTACATTACATGATAATTCCTGTTCTAGACATTTTTAACCTAAAATATATGTGTTAGCAAAGGGTAGAACAAAATTAACAAGCAGCATGTATCTCCTACCTATGCTAGAAAGCTACACTTCCCTCTCACTGTAAATAAAATGTATCCCTAAAGCAATATATCATTTAGACAAGCCTTAAGAGAAGAGTCATCTGTTGCATCAACACCTCTTCCTCGAGCAGCTGAGTTTTCTTCACCTGTTGAAACTGTGCATTGCCCTAAGGTCACAGCACGGAGTGGGCTTGCAAAATATGGTTTTGATGTTAAAACATCCTCCACACAACTTCAAAAAGTAAGATGAAATTTCTACTGCACTTTGAAACCCACCCAGCAGTCAAAACTTCTAAATTTAAACCTAGGTTATTTCAAATTAACTTCTCAACAGAAATCATACATAACAAGTCACATAAGAACCACAAAATGAAATATATGTTTAAAAACACTAAAAAAAAGGGTCTGCAGCTCATTTAATATCCACTGTCTTCAGCAGACGGGGGAATGCAATTTATTTGCTGATAGGAGATTTAAAAAAAAAAGCAAAAACAAAAACAAACAAACAAACAAACAAAAAAAAAAAGCTACCACCAAAGAAAAACCACCCACCCAACAAAACCACAGTCCCTCTAGCAATGCTCCAAATGGGTGCCAAGAGACTGAATTTGGACAAGTGTCAGGCTGTGCTCCTGCCCTCCACCCGGTTCACAGAGACCTCAGTGTTGAAGCCACAGCCTCATGCTACATCTGGTGACTAACACAAATCCCAGGTGATTACATCCAGGAAGATGGCAGGAGTTGCTGAGACGGGGATAAGAGGATAATGTGATTTCTGTTGCACATCCTGCCTGTCTCTCCACAAGGAGAAAGGTTCCCCTGAGGATCTACCATCACCCTCCACGTTTAAGTTTCCCTTCCCCTGTGTCTCTAAAGTTTCCTTGTGGCCACAAGTCAGCAAATTCCATAAGCCTTACATGGAAAGTCATTTACCTACATGGATGCAGTGAACACACCATGCTATATAGGTGCTAAATTCCATAAAAGTACTTCATCTTTGATTTTGGTACTTAGGTGTTTTTTCCCCCAACGCAGCTATAGTAAAAAGAAAAATAATGCCTGGGCCTCTGCATACAGCTGATAACCGGCATGGTCCAGGATAAACTGAGAATATTTATTCTTTTCCTCCATGAGATATGGCTGAAGCCTACCCATCAGCAAAGCTCCATTTGCTTCTCCGGAGCAGTACCTGAGACATGAATAATTCAGCACACACACAGCTACACGTTCCATGCACATCTTCACTTACTGAGCCAGAGTGGAACATATGTCACAACTGTCTTAGCTTTAATGATTTTGAGAGAAAAATAAAGAACAAGCTCAGCCTGATATTCTACCCTGTGTTTAACTTTATTATTGACAATTCAAGGCACCCACAGCTGACATCTGCATTTCCAATGAAAGTCCATTATTAGTTCTCCCAGCTTCTGAAGACCACGCAGTCTAATATTTTCCATTTTATATTAATGATCTGGCACATATTTCTTGTGACCATGGTTTTATAGATGCTGCTTTTTTTATATACATAGCTTTACATAAAAACAATCTAAAGATGCTGTTTGAGTTTCCAAATAAGATTATTACTGTATTCAATCATCTAAAAGGTTTTCTTCATTTCCTTTGAAATTTTCTTTTTAAAGCAGGATTAAAAATAAAGTATTAGAGAAATGAAAAATTTTATAGAATTACGACCCTTAAGTTCTTCATTTCTAAAAGACAAAAGGTATGACAATCAATATAATCTAAAAATTAATTTTAAAATTTTGGGGGTTTTCTAACTTTCATCACTCAAATATTCAAAACATATATGACAATGGCAAGGAATTCAGCAGTTTCAAAAGGTTTCTAAAATTTATCTTAGCATCAATGAGGTACAGCATCTGAAATACTGTTTCAATTGTAACAATACAACCAGTGTGCTGCAGGAACATAATTACTACTTATATGTTGTTGTTTTGTACAATGGAATATTGCTCTGATTTACCACAGAACAAAAATGGCTTGAAGAATCAGACCTATTTAAAAGAATGCTTGAGACATATATTAAAGTACTGGTATTTCCTTAAAAGTAATCACTAAAAATAAATTTTAAAATGTACAAAGGAAAGAAGTTAGTAGCCAATGGATAACACCAAGGTCTAACAGAAAATACACATATAGCTCCATAGGGTTTTTTCATTAGCAAACATAACTTAAACCAAACAGCAGGACTGTCAAAACTAAACAGACTAAACAGATATGATCAAAACAGAAAAAGCAGTTTGTACTCCAAACATTGCTCCCTTCCTTACTCTTCTTGGATTGCTCAAAATTTTAAACAAATTCACAATAAAAACCATAAAACTCTGTAATTTCAACTGGATGATAAATTTGCACCACCAGTGTAACAGTAACATATACAAAGCAGAATATTTACAATCAGTTGAAGTGACTGAATTATGATTCTCATCACCAACACTGGGCAATAAAGAGGCAGAATTATGGAAACAGGCATCTAGCATAGATGAACACCTAAGCCCTCTCTTTTGAAAACAAAGCTCCAGTTAGGCACTGAAAGCTTAGCAGCTGCTATTTTCAGAGAACAGACAACTCCGTTGAATTCATTGATTGCATGTACAGTGACTTCATTTAGAAATCCTTCTGAGCCCTCAAAAACAGAACTTAATAAGAGGATTTTACTGGGATGTAAATGATTAAAACAAAAAAGAATCCTGTTCCGTCTAGACTGGTTGCCTCCCCTCAGGTAATCTAAGTAGATGAACTTCCCACTTCAATTACAGAAGAAAAAGTCATAGTTCTAATAAATCCTAATTATAAAATAGATGTGTCATTATCACCATGGGGTATTTGCACACAAAAAGATTGCACATGGGAATATAAGTTTTAATAATTTATTTTACACTGAATTTAGGCTATCTTCAAAGTCAAACATGGGATTTTACTGCTTCAGTTTTTTCTAATTATTTTTCCTAGTGCTTGTGTTGCATGTAGTATGGAGGCATTCTTACCTCAATTGCAACAGATACTAGGTGGTCCAGTCAATATTTTCTCTTTCTACTTCTACTCTCTTCACACTCTCTTCCTTTCTATCAGCCACTCACAACAACTCTTCATAGGAATAGCTATTGCTGGGTTTTCACACCGCTGTCTTTATGACAAAGAATTATCACTCCAGGGAATTAAAGAACCATGGGAAAATTCCTTCATCTTAAAAACATTATTCAAGCCATTTCATACTTGAAAAGATTGTGGCACTGGTGTTTTTAGAATATAAATCACTTCACAGTATTTAAAATAAGACTGTCTAGTACAGTTAGTAAGGAGTCTCATAAAAACTAGAAAAGAGGGGAAAAAAAAGCAGTAGCAATCAGCACTTATTCACAACAACTGTCTTAGAAAAAGAACCACCTACATTGCCTAAACCATGACAGAACTAAAAACTAAGTATCAGCCTGTAACACCTGTAAAGACTTGTAAATATCCATCATTTCAGTACACAACCTGTCCTTAGATATCTAGTTCATTGTGTACATGGTTAGCTTATGAGTTAGAAATACTGATAAATGTAATACTCATTTCAAAAGTGGTATTTTTCTTCCTTTTTATTTTAAATTAGAGAAATATTCTAAAAAGGATGAAAATTAAGCCTTCACATTCTCTCCTAGACCATAACAGTCAGTCAGGCTATTCAAACATGTTAGAATCACAGAATGGTCTGGGTTTGAAGGGACCTTAGAGATCATCCAGTTCCAATCCCCTGCTATGGGCAGGGACACTTTTCACTAGACCAGGTTGCTCAAAGCCCCATCCAACCGGGCCTTGAACACTTCTAGGGATGGGGCATCAACAACTTCTCTGGGCAACCTGCTCCAGTGCCTCACCAAGCTCAGAGTGAAGAATTTCTTCCTACTTTCTCATCTAAACCTGCCCACTTCCAGTTTAAAGCCATTCCCCATTGTTCTATCACTACAGGCCCTTGTGAAAAGTCTCTCTCCAGATCTCTTGTAGACTCCCTTCAGGTACTGGAAGGCTGCAATAATGTCTCCTCTAAGCCTTCTCTTTTCCAGACTGAATAATCCCAATTCTCTCCCAGTTAGGCATGGAAAAGAAAATACCAGTGAGGTCCTGCTTTCAACCTTCATAAAACCAACCCTGAAATATATAGTTATTATATTTGCTACATCCTTCTGATTAACTTTGACTATTTCTTTTTCTTTAGTCCTTTTCCCCTGGAAACAGGAAAAAGATGGGATGAGACAACGAAGAAAGCTGAAAAAATGGAATATCACTGCTAGATTAATTGCAGAAGAGGCGTAATTAAAACTAAGTTAGGGAAATAAGACATGACAACATTTGAACACTCTTACTGCTTCCATGACATTTCCCCAATACTCTTATTTTGCCTATAGATTTTTGTTTTGAAATACACTGGACAAGAAAAGCCCTGTTTAAGACTTCCTTGCCAGCACTTAGAAAACTGGACACGATAATGCAACTGGAAAACGTGCCCCACTGTAAAGTTTTTCACACCTTCCACTTCAGCTGTGATTACTGCCACATTTTTGAGAGATCTAAATATTTGCTTGAGACAGAAGCTGGGTTTAAGTCTCCTTGGCAGTTCCTATGGGAATGACTGTCATAAACTGTGAGCTGAAGGAGACAGTTTTTCTATTTAATCCTAAGTTTTTATAATGTAACAAGAAGATAAAAAGATACCGCAGATAAAAAGTGAGGGTTTTTAAAGGCTAAAATCATGAGAGGCAGAAAATTGTTTAACAAAGATACTGAGAAAAGCTCTTTAAGGAGACCTCCTAAGAACAAAAAAAAAAATTGTTTGTGGACTTTATTCTGCAAATTGTGTTTTAGGTTTGAAGTATCTCAGTTATTTTCATTCACAACCCAACTTAAACTTTCAGGTGTACCTTCGTATTTTTTTATAGCAAGATTCATGGTTTGCTGAAAAAGCATCACATTAGGGTAAGCAAGTAAGAGTAAAAACGACAGACATAAACACCTGAAAAATATAAAGCATTTAGTATCATGGTAGCTTCTAAAGCTACTCTTGGAGAGCTACTTGTCCTGTATCTCTCTCCCAGGAGCAACACTTCGTGTCTCTTCCTCTAACAATTATGCTAGTGATAATCTGCCATTCAAAAAGTTTCTGGTGAGACATGCTTCATGTTAAGGTATAAGAACACTTACATTTTGAGGATAAAACAGGACATGACAGAATTTAATTAACTCCCTTTTGCTTTTATATGATACTCTATTAAGCATTCTTTATTTTGAAAAATTTGGAAAACAAACCACCTTCACTGTGATCCATAATGTCCCCTGGGCTGGGAAAAGGAGGATCAAAGTCATAGATGTAAAGGAAAGAAAGAAACCAATGGATTTTTTTCACACAATCCAACCAGCAAGTAAAAGAGTCATGCTTCAACCTAATTACAACACTAGAGAATGCTCCCCAACAACATGCACCTTGTTAGATAAAAAAATAAGAGCATGAAAACAGCAAAGACATCCTGGTCAGCATGTACTAATTATCACTCTTCAACAATAATTTACTTTTTGCATGCATCATAGCGAAGGAGATCTTTTTTTAAAAGGGATGCAAAAATGAACAGAAATGCTACTTTTCAGTTGCTGTTCACTTTACTGAAACAGAAGGAGTAACAGTAAAGAAAGCACAAGGTAGCTGTCTGAGAGTTTACCAAAGAGGTAAGAAGATTTTCAAACTGTGCTGCTCAGATGTACAAGTCAGGTTTTAAACGATGGATAAAAGATGATCAACAGGGAAGAGGAATAAGGCAAGAAAAACTTTGAAATGACAACTAACTATGATACTTCAATCCTATTTCACAGACCCAAAAGCTTCTACAGCATCACTCCCTTACTGCGTTGATTCTCCATCCTATAAGCCACCATTTGTTGCTCTTCCTATACTGTAATGCTGTCCTTCTGGAATTTCAGGATACTGAAATGCATTACCTGGCCAGGCTGCCCTTGCTCTCAATAAACAGCACCACAAAAACTGGAGGAGGAAGAAAAAGCAAACTTAATGCACCTCTCTCAGAGTGACAGTAGAAAGCAAAGCAAGACACAGCTGAGTGGATGCTCTGTATTTCATTTACCTGACAGCCCTGAGCCATGAAGGAATGAGGTGATATATTCATATGCTGAGAACATAACATGCAGCAGGAGCACCAGTACAAGCATTTGGGTGTTTGTTAGATAAGTCTCCACAAGAAATAATCAAAAGGGTGCAAGAGCAAACATGCCCATAGCATCCTTACCTTTCAGAGTTACTGTTAGTAACAAAAGCATTTTAAATCTGTATTTTCAGGTGATATCATTTAAAAGAACCTCAGAATTAAAATTAAGAGCAGAAGGGTGACTGGCAGTCAGGTGCATTTGTAAACAGAAGAGATGCAATTAAACACTTGCATTTCTGAATTGTGTCCTCAAAACTTCCACAGTACAACTTTAAGATGAGGTTAATACGCTAGTAAGTGAGAGACAGCATGAACTACGAGCCTTACATTGCTTTTAAACGAGGCTTGTAATAGAAAAGTCAGACATGGTAAGATTTTACAGGGATTTAAAACAAACATTTTTCATGCATTAATTCAATGAGCACACTGGCTGTGGGCAGGATTTACAACCAGCATATCTGTTTACCATGACAAATTTTATCTAATAGCAACAGCATTGCTACGCATAATGACAACCAAAGAAATCTTGATCTTGACTTAATTCAATGCACAAAGTATTAAGAAATTTAAACAAAATTCTACCTCCTTTCTAAGCATTTAAATAATTATTCTTTTTCAAGCATTCAGTCTATTCTTACCATTGCAATCTGGTCTCACAAAAACTTGGCTAGAGTTTAAGAATTTAAAGGCCAGGGTTAGAAAGGAAAAGGAAAGTTGTACTCATTTTCAGCATCTTTGCTAAGAATGCATTAATTAGATCCTACATCATGCCAGTGTTACTTTTTATTACTCAACTAAGGAAAAAAATAGTTGCTTAAGTTTAGTGTCCATACATCTAGAAGTAGCTACTGAATATTATCTAAGAAAAAGCTTCTCAAAACAAGATCTTTCAGGAAGAGCTGTCTCCAAGATGACTGGAGAATGAAAATACATTCTTTTGCGGACTGTTTCAGATGAAAAGGGATTTGGATTTACCTGCATTTGCGTCTGGGGCTATTAATTATTCTACTGTCAGCTTCCTTTGTTACATTAGAACTATCCACCAAATTTGAAATTGTAGCTATACAGCTGCAGTTACTATAATGATGAACTCAACTACATACAGACACAAATCAATAAGCTGAAAAGCAACATACACTGCAGGGATTTAGCTCTGTACTCATTAAGACTAAACACCATAAGGAATGTTGGGTCCTATTAGCCTTTTATGTTCAGAGGAATATGAAAAATCCAGTTTTCTTGTGCGTGGAGCTCACAAAGGTCGAAAGGCAGGCTTATTACACTAGGATACAGCTTGCTTTCTACGAATTTGATTTTAGCAGGTGTGATGAAAGCAGTGAGACAGCAATGTCATATTTTGAGTTGCTATTAATAACAATCAGTGCCATGCTTCAAACTGAAGAAAATTACAATAAGAAAAATCTTCTAAAATCTCCTGAAGAATCGTTTGTTTTTCTTGACACAAACATTTCTTGCAACAAAATGGGATGTGTTACAAGCTTTTAGAAACTAGATGTCACAGAAACAGTAACTAAATGAAATAGTCAAAGGATTCCATCAGCATCCTTGAAGACAGACTTTTGCAGCAGCTATACATGATAAGCATCAGAATTCAATGCAAAACTTATCATGGAAAAAGACAACCAAGGTAACTGACATGTTTTCCTTAAGAATCCAAATATAGGTTTCTCCCAATCACTGAAACTCAATTTTTATGTTTCCTTCCTCCTAAGGCTTTCCTGTATCCTCCTAAGACTTTTCCTGTATAGACATCTAGAGCCGAATACACACTATAGACATCAATCAGTCTATTCTCTCAGTTTCCTTTGTTTCTCTCTAGAATGCTGCCATAGTTTATTCCTGACGCACTACAGCAAAACCAAAAAGTAAGTAACAATAAGCCTCACCAATAACAACGTGGATTAAAATCTGTAACAGGTAGTTCCTTGCCCACTCACTTTCTCTGCATTGTGAATGCAATATTTCAGAAGGAATATTCTGATAAAGCCATAAAACTTTGCAATGCTTAGCTAGCAAAATAGGTCAAGCATTTGAGAATAAGCTCAGCTAAAAATATCTTAGTTCACGAGACCTGACTAAAACATGAGGTTTATCGATGGGGTTTGAATGTGCATTTCCCCAGCTGCAAAGTTGCATCTCCAAGAGCGGAGTGAGCTGAGTCATGTGGAGGGTGAGACAGGGGACATGCTGCAAATCTTGTAACTCATGAGCAAGTATAGTAACTCCATCATTCACCTTCAAGACTCAAATACTTTCCAGATCAAAACAAACAATGCCAAATTCCAGTGCAACCTCTGTTTTGGGAAGCTTTTGGAATGGGAGGTTGTTTGTTTGGAAGGTAGGGAGGAATGCTCTGGTTTTGAACAGGACCAGTGCTTTGTGTAATTACTTTATTTGAAGATCTGCTAAAAAAAATGAACAAAAATCTAACTTATACAACTTAAATAGGAACTTACTCTTCTTGCCATTTACAAGTTATATTGCATTTACCTCTCTTGGTGATAAAATTCTGTTGATCATTTCTTGCCAAGCCAAACATCCTTGGGTGCCCATTTTTATAATTAAGCTTCTACAATTAACCTAAAAACAGCTGTGCTTTTTAATCTTTGTAGTAGGGCCATTGCTAATGACTTCTTAGCCAAAGCTAAAGCCCTGCTTGTACTCATACTGATAACATTATCTTAATTCGTCCTTGACTTTAAAAAAGTATTACACAGTAACTAGCTCTTCTCTCTCATTCCCAGGGCACTTAAAAACAAACAAAACCAAACAAGCTTTAAAGCACTGCTCAAAAGCAGACTTTTCCTAAATATTGACAGTCCGCTGGAAACCTACTGATCATTTTTCCCGTTTGCCAAGTGGGATTCATCGTGTTAAGTCTGGACACTTCACTACAAATGAGGGTTTCCTCCCCTTCCGCCGCAAAAAAAAAGTTTAACCGAAATAACTGAGTTTTGAAAAGTGTTATTTTGCTAGTATATGCACATCCCAAACTGAATGACTGTACACTTCTTACATTACATGTTTATTTCAAAGGTAACAGCAGTGAATGGCAGGTTAGACTCAAAAGGAGAGCAGAAACAAGGCAAGACATGAAGGTAAATACAGAACCACAGGTGGAGCAACAGGTAAGAAAATGTAAATGAAAAATGAGAACTCAGGAATGGTTATAGAAGACTGTATTTTTCAGAAGACTACATGGAATTCTTGCTTAGGGAAAAGTCTTACTTGTCGGAGGGATCCAAGAAACTAACACCTACTTTTCAGAAAAGGTTAGAGAAAGGACATCCAGATACAGAATTAAAATGTGTTAACAGAAAGCTTCTAGTCCTAATCTAACACGTCTTCCCCACAAACTACTCCTTTTAAAAGCAGCTGTCCTAAGTCACAGTATGACTATACTTCCAAGAATACCTAAGTAATTTCTGGTGACTGGTACCATGCCTACACTTGCAATTTCCACTTATACTGAGTGATTGAGCTGAGTAGTATCTTACTCAAGATTGGAAGAGTCAACTGTAGTTTAGAAAGGCTGAAATGCCCTGTGGTTCACAAATACTGTTTTTGTCCTCTTAGGAGCACTGAAACAATAATTTCGCTTTTCCAGAAGCATTAACAGATACTAGTGTTTTCTCCATGGGCTATTTTGACTAAATTTAACACATTGTTGTGGTTTAACCACAGTAGATGCTAAGCCTCCTAGAGACACTCGCTCCCCCTACAATAACATGGAGGGAAAGCATCAAAAGGGTAAAAGTGAGGAAACACAAGGTTTGAGATAAAGAGAGTTTTAAAGCTCTAGCAAAAGCTATTGCAAAAAAAGCAAAGTAAGGAAGTCATTCACCATGGGCAGGCAGGTGTTCAGCCATTCCCAGGGCAGCAGGGCTCCATCACACATAATAGTGACTCGAGAAGACAAATGCCACCACTACAAACATCCTTCTTCCCCCAGCCTTATATGCGCAGCACAACATCATACGGCAAGGAATGTCCCTTTGGTCAGTTGGAGTCAGCTGTCCTGGCTGTGTCCCCTTCCCTACTCCTTGTGCCCCCCAAGCTTACTCACTGGTACAGTAGGGTGAGAAATAGAAAAGGGCTTGAACCCATGCAAGCACTGCTCAGCAATAACAAAGAACATCCCTGTGTTATCAGCACTATTCCATGCTGATTTGCAAATCCAAAACACAATATCATGTGAGCTACTATGAAGAAAACAACAAAAAAAGTCTGTAAAAGGCACCAGCAAGAGTCCTTTGGTGATATTCAAACCTTTACTGTATTTGAAAGCTGGTTTACAGAAAACAAGTTTCCTATTTTCAGTACTGTTTAACAGCTCTTTCTTGTGATCACAAAGATTTTATTCCTAGACACTATTCTCCTTTTCCACAACTTCTGCAATATATTTCCTTGTTATACATTTTCCCTGCAGCCTGTGCCACCAGGAGACCCTGCTGTTGAGGACTTAGCAGAGGACCAGTTGCCTGGTTTCAAACAGAAATTTGAGAAGGAGGTGACAGAGCAGCCTAACAAGTACTGTGTAGCTCTGCTAACAAATACACCAGGCTAACTCCTCCATCCCCTCTTGATTTTACTGCCTAAATAGTTCAAGCATGCTCTAGAAATGGGAAATTTTCCAACAGTGTCTAGCAGACTGTTTCAAATGGCCATTTTTTTCTTGAGCAAGTGGGAATAAATCAACACGTATCGTAAGGCTGCTTTCAATCTAAATTCTGATGCATTGCTTGTTATCAAGATGCATTGCTTGTTATCAAGATGCAAAATACCCAAACACTTTTGGTGTTTACATTTACTCTGAAGCTCTTACTTATATAAATAAGATTAAAATTGAAGTAAGAATCAATAACTAATGATAAGCAATAAAATTGAAAGTACTTACATTAAACTTAATAATGTCATATATCAAGTACCGAGGGACAACCTGTCCATTAACCTTGTCGATGATCATTTCCTTAAAAGAAAAGAGAAAGCATTGGCATTTCTTTCATAAATATAGAAGAAGAATGTCGACACATTTATACTTAGTGTATATACCTCCAAGCATGATGCAATCAAACACCGGCCACGTGTTTATTACAAAAAATATTTTACAACAGGTCAAGATTGTAAAAATATTATTGTGGTCTTTAAAGTCTCTCATGAAGCATGCAATGAAACACCAGGAAGCTGTGCTAGGGCTTCCCATTCTGATTCGTAACATTTATACATTAGTTTCCCCACAGGTTTCAAAATCTTGAGTGAATAATGAGTTTTTAGAAACCTCAATATGAACTGTGATCCTAAGTCAACCAAGCACTACTGGAAATCTTGCCCACAGTCAGAAGTACAACAGCGAGGATGTAAAGAACAAGCATTCACATTCATTTTCTATGCTCAGGTTGGATCTTTTCATTTTAACAGCGTCTTAGGCAGCAGTGAGAGCTGCCAGTTGCTTGAATGTTGCACTGTGACTAAACAGTATGGCTCCTTCAAACAGAAATATCACAGACCCTCTCTGCATCACATGAAGTCAGTTAACATTCAATATGTACCGGCAAATCATACTGAAAATAGGTCAGGTAGGGAAAGAACACTAATGATCAACATCCAAACACAAAAATGTTTCCTGAACTTAATGGTACATACAAAAATACATATACATTACATGGTAGTGCTTACACCTGTAACTCAGGCTTCCTATGACGGGAATCAGACATAGTACATGGAGTTTGATGAACTAACTAGAAAGATTGAAAATGATAACAACCAACCACTGGAAGATCTTTTCCAGAGACAACTCTGAAATAATCGCTTCTCTAAATGCAATCCATCTTCTCCCTACCACTTGATTCTTGGCTAATAAGTTGTATCAGCTACGGATTTTTTCTAAAAATACCAAATTAAAATTCCAAATTCACACAAACAAGATAAAACAATTGAAAAACATGGAAACAGTTCACTGTGACATGATGAAAACAAAATCAGGAGCTCGAGAATTATTCAAAAAAAGAACATTACATAAACTCAAATTAATTTTGTTTAGTCAGAGGCACTATCAAATAACATGAGCAAAAAAAGTCTATATAGAAGTGATTTAACAAAATGCCATTCCATTAGTTCCCAGTATTTAGATAGGACACTGGTGGGCTCTCAAAGGAACAGCAGACACAATGCTGCAATGCCTTCTTTGACAATAAATTTTATAACTAACTACAAGAACAGATGGGTACGACTCAAGAGACAGAAGGTCTGATATGCAAACTTGGAAGAGTGTGTAAAGATATAAAGCCAGGGGGAAAAAAACCCAGGATAAAAAACCCCACCTGAAATTCCTGACAGTAATCAGGTGAAACAAATAACAAAGAACAGTAAAACAAAAGAATACCATCATATTTCATTAACTCTCAATTGAATTGGCAGGTGAAACAACTTTTTGAAACACATTTAATTGAGCACATACTTAGGGTTTAAGGACTCACTGTCTCAGCATGCATATTCAGAGCCTCAGCTTTGATGCAAAGCTAGCATTTGTATGCAAAACCCTGAAAACATTTCAACGCCTGGTATTACAAGATTTTATGCCTAATTTTAAAAATCTGAATCTCTGCATATTCAGCTTAAGAAGGATTATAAAATACAACAAAGAGGGCCAAGAACTGTTTTTAAACATCACTTGAAATGTTTATTTTTAACTTTTTCTCTACTTCAGACATGTAAACATTTTTATTCTATTACTGATCAAACAAGCCTTTTTCCTCATCTCCTCCCTTCTTTTCTTCCTCCCCTGCCTCCTGTTCTCTTTGACATCCTGACTGAAATCCCAGCTACCAGAGCAAAAAACAATAGCACAATATGCCTTAGAAGATGAGATGACAAATTCCTGCGCTGCTCATCTCCATCATGACAACAATATTCCCTGCTCCATTAGTTACGCCAATACAACTGTCATAAGGCAAAAGCTGTAAAGTGAGCATAGGAATGGTTCAGATTAGAAATGCTCTAACACGTCATTATTTTACAGTCCGATTTCAGAATCTTCCTTGAAATTATCAGAATTGAAAAATACCCCAGGGAACAGACCCCAGAGACAAGTTCAGAGAAGCTGGGAAAATGTATTATTTGAGAAATGACCACAATTAAACTCACTCGTTCTGACCTGAGTAATAACCTGATACTATAAGACTATATTTAAGCCAATTTTTAGATAACTAAAAACTGAAACCCAAATCCACTCACATGACACGTTAATGTAACATAGAAGTATCCATAAGGCACACCTGCATCCATGCAGTTCCTTCTACGGACTCCATGCAGATTTACAGCCAGTATTGTGTGTTTTAAAACTACCTCTGCTAGTCAGTATGATCTTTAGCACTTGTCCATTAGCTGCTGGTTTAGGTATCCACTTAACCCTTGGGTCTGAAGAACAAGGTCCAATGATCAATCAATGCAATGTAATCCGGCAACACTGTGCTGGTGTCACTCTCCTCAATCTTCTGGTGTTGCAAAGCACAGTTGTACAGTGTATTACACCTGCAATAGTGCTAAAATCTTTTGGTTGGACAAGTACCGGAAGAACAATGCTGGACTGAGAGCTCATGGACTGACTTTTTTCTTCGAATCACATCACTAGCGAGTAACCTGGATTTAAAATAATTCAAAATTTAATCACAAAGCAAAGGATCCAATTTTACTAGCCACTTGTAGAATGTGTTTTTTGTTGACGCAGAGTATGGAATCAGATCTAATAATACATCTGCTTGTTGTTGCTTTTCCTCCTGTGCCTTGTCTTAATCCTTTATCCATTTATCTTTAACACAGTTCTAGCCACTGCTATATTTCAGCAATGAAAATAGCTTTTGTTTCTTGCCTTTTTTCTTAAATCTATTTTGCACCACCTTTTGCAAACTCAAAAAGTTTTAAGTTCTGCAATTTCTGAGACAGCTTACAAATAGGTAAGGTCTCTACTGATACAAAAACATAAATAAATCTTTATCTCACTCTCTGTTTATGGAGTTCCTGGCCCTCCTAAGTCTTCAAGTGTGAACAATATCTTATATAAAAATAAAATAGATTAAAAAGTTGTATTAAAATTTTAAAATGTATTTCAAGACTAAGAATGCCCCTGCATTTGCTACTCAATTGTTCCAAAGATAAGCAGAATGCCAAGAAAGCTATTTAGTTTTTTTGCATGACGGCCTAAACATTTGAACGAAAGTCTGTGCATTCCTTCGGATAGCACTATGGATGCAAAACACTTGGCTTCTAAAGGAGTAAGTAATACCAGTCACCTGTAGGTGACAAATTAGCTTTAATGAGCTTTGCAGAAAACTTTCTTCCATGACAGGAGAACAATTGCGACTGAAGAGCTGGAGAGCACAGAGCGCTGCAGATCTGTCATCGCCCAAGGTGTAACTGATCACGTAAGAACTGTTTGCAAGTAATTCCAGCCTCAAGTGAACCACAAATGCATCTGAAATTCTCAAAGACAACCACATGAAAGGCTTACACCAGAGGCCTTAAAGCAAGTTAATAGATCCCTGAATGCATGGAAATTGCCTTTATGAAAGTTTCATGTATACTGTCATTCTAAATAACGTTAGGGGGAATTACCTAATCTTTTGTATTTTTAAAACCAGTAGTTATTTGCTGCATGGCACTGATATTTCTGTTTTCTCTTTCCTTTTTTCTCATATTTTTAAGAATACTGTAAAGCAATACCAACAAGGCCACCTCATTCTATACTTTCATTCCCTGAGAGAAGCTACTTCAAGGAGAGTAAGTATGAACTACTTCAGCCCGTAACTAAAGAATTAACTTCAACAGCCCTTCAAGCACTAATTAGCAAAATATGTTAATAGAGAAAAAGCCAACTTATTCCCATGGATCTAAAAAATAAAATAAAATCAATCACGCACATATTTAGAGTAAAGGGTCACTCATGGAAATTTTAATTTGGCATCAATATTAAACAAATATTCAATTACAAAGTTAAGCTCTTCTGATGCTTCAAATAATAGGCAAGTCTTATCCTCAAGGATAAGGAAGGAATTTCAGTTGAAAAAAAATATTCCAGCAACAGCTTCTTATTTAACTGACCATGCTAAAACAAATTTAGAAATCTGTACTATGAAAAGTATTTATCCAATGAAAGGCTTTAGTTTTATCTCAGGTTACTTCATTCAATCAGTACTTGTTCATTTCATGTCATTTTGCTTTTCACTTTATAAAAAAAAAAAAGTGGGAGGGAAAAAAATCACAATAAGACTGATTTTATGCAAATAAAGTGAAACACCAAAAATGCACTGTAACAGTCAAACTCTTACAGAACGACAAATTAAGCAAAGTTATAGTTCATGCCATGGGTACCTGAGAGAACTTCAGTTATTTTTAAGAGACTTAAACAATAAATCTGGGAACACAACACACCCGATCAGAGACCTTCTTCCATGCCCCACAGCTACATTACGCACTTATCTCAATATCCCTGTCTTCCACCATGTACATATCAGCCACCTTTACTAAAACATCTGTTTTGAAAGAAAAAGAATAATTAAATAAATAAATGAAAGAGCAGCCATTTCCCTCAAGAACACCTAGGATTGCACCACATGGACACTGGCAAGCCATTACTTTCTCAAGAGCCTTAGAAGTAGCAGGGGAAAAAAATAGCAGTACCAGGCTTTTTATCTTAAAAGTATGGAACCTAATGTATGTCATTAAGAATAATATTATGTATATCATTAGGGAGCTGCCTGGCTGAAGAGGCAGCTTGTGCTGACACGACAGCTTGTGCAACTACTTTTGAGCCGAAAGCATGGCATTTCTTGCATTATGCTTTCAATTTTTCAGCGAAGCAGAGGTGGTGTAAAATATTCCATTATCTGCTTCTCTGTCCCCGAGACAGTACAGTGTTCCTTGACGTAATTATCCTCACAGATTCAATTTATACATGCTTCACATGTAAATGTGTGTTCAGTAAGACAGATCAGTCACAGAAGTGACATTTCAAGAAGAATACCGAGAACAAGGGCCTGAGAAAGGAAAGAAAGTTAATAAAGACAACATGGTCTCCTATATCTGCAAAGTGCATTAGGCTTCAGAAAATCAGTATGGAAGATATCTCAGGTAAAAAAAATACTTAATCAAGCAGGAGTCACAGCAATGTAGAGAGTATCCAATGCTACTGGAACTTAATAGGAAACTGCATTGATCTATTAGTGTAAGAGCTAATGAAATTCTTTTGGTCATGTGAAATAGGACAGTCAAGAAAAAAATAATTTCCTCTTGTGGCTATTCTGAAAATTTTACCACCAACAGTCCACCCCAGCCTCCAAACCACATATACAGATGTTTTACAGCTTGTTTTACATCTGGCTCAAAAAATTCATTAGCAAGTTTACATAATTTAAATTAGCATAGCAACTTAGAAATGCTTTAGCCTTAAACAAATATAACTAAGCTATTTCTAATTTATTCAAAAATTCAGATCAGCTGAGAATAAAGGTGACAGAAACAAAGACATCAATTCACAAAAGTGTATCAAAAGACAATGAAAATTTTATCAAATTTTAGAAGTATATCCATGAGCTGTATAAAATTGACCATGTTTACTATTTCAAAATACAAAGCTGTAGCAAGAGATGAAGCTCTGCAGTAATTTTTTTATATTTTCTTCAAGCCTTTTCTCATATTCAGAGAACATCATCTCAATACCTTGATTTATTTCAAGGACAAACAGCTCCCCCCAGAGAAGTCATCAATGCCATTCTGTAGGTAAGTAATTTCTTATAAAATGCAACTCACACATTCAGCCAGTGACTGAACCTATATTCCTCCTGAAATCCTATGATTTACTGATCCAGGCCTAAAAATTTGGCCCTGTTTATGAACAAAAGCAAACAGCACTGAAATTGTTACAATAATTACACAGTATGCTCCTTACCCCATCTAGAAGAGTATTTGTTAGATGTGTGCGAAGATCTTTACGAAACGGAAATTCCAGGTTGGATACATGAAAAATGGAATTGTCTCTATCAATCATATAAACTTCATTCTTGCCATCAATCAGCATCATGTACCTGCGAAGGCGGTGTTAAGATATTATAAATACAGGTATATCCTCAGTATCTCCATTATTTTGTTTTACATTAAGTGTTAAAAATAAGCAATCATGACAGACATTATTTAAAAAAACATTTTAAAAGGATTTTTTTACATTTAAAACCTGTAAACTAACCAAAGGGATATCTCAGACCATACGATGTTGCTCTCAGCAATAAAAAAATGGGAGGAGGAGGAGGAAGGAGGGTACATTTGAAGTTATGGTGTTTTTCTTCCTAAGTGACCTCTGTGAATGATGAAGCCCAGCTTTCCTGGAAATGGCTAAATACCTGCCTGCCAATGGGAAATAGTAAATCAGTTCCTTATTTTTCCTTATATCTATCTCAACCCCTGAGCTTTCTCACTTTTACCCTTCTGATTCTCTCCCCCATCTCCCTACAGGGGGGAGAGTGTGAGTGGCTGTGTGGGCTTAGTTGCTAGAGGAGTTAAACCAGGCCACACCTTAAATATTCCTTTCACATGGACAAACACTGCTGGGCTACAATTCTTCAACTGAGTCCATGTAGCAGACCTCTTAAAGCCCATGGAGACTTTTCACTGGCACTCTGTACGGAAACAAAGTTTCTGTTAAGCGTACCTATCTGCATGCCATCTTTCTTCATAACTAGGTGATCTGGATGGCCCCTTCCAATCAAACTATCCTATGATCCTATGATTTCTATGATTCTGTATCTTTCTTCAGAGAGATGCTGAGAAACAGCATGTGCTGACTTTGAAGACATAAAAAAATTTCATCTCAGGACAGAAAATTACTTCCATGTAGACCCATTTGTCGACATCTCATGGTAATATACCTGTCCAACTTAGAATCTCAACAAGTTCTCTGCTTGAGAAAGACATTAAACTGATCCAGATATATCTCATTTCGAAAGCAGTTTTTTTGAGGTTTTTTTGGCTGAATGGCTGAAAACTCCCCTACCCTCCCAAATTAATGAACTACTGAAATAAAACTCTGAATGTGGTCCAAACAACAGAACTTTAAAAATTCTAACTACTACCAACGTAAAACAGAAAAAATTGGTCAAGGATGGACTGACAAACAGAAGTGTTCTGTGAGCAGCTAATAATTGAAAACGTGCAGGAAGCAAAAGAGACAGGCAAGGTTTTGGTGAAACTGAATTTATCAGTTGATGAGGGATTTGAGCTGGTTGGTTGGTTGAGGTTTTTTTTGTTTGCTTGTTTCACTCAAAAAGCTTAAGTTCATGTGCTTAATGTCAGGTTTAAAGCTTTCTCCAGATGACACTACAAGCATTCATGGAGAAATCTTGTAGACTGCTGATCAGTACATTTCTGAATATTATTTCGATGTACCATGGCCATTTATATTTTAAGAAGTTAATTAAGGTATTAGCAGACAAGCACTTACACCAGAATAGAGAACATGCCTCTGGGCAACACCACAAAGGCAAAGAAAGAAGAGCAATGATTTCTCAAACACATTCACTAGAGACAGAACGCAGCAACTTAACTGCCATGCATTGCACTGCCCACTGTGAACACTACTCGCTACTACAGCTGTACATTTATTACTAATTACCTCTATTGTGTGAGCACCTAAAAGCTCCAACTAGTAACCAGGCCCCATTGTTTTAAATTCTGGGCAAGTACACAAGATGACATGGTCCTACATCAGATGGCTCAATCCGAATATAAAACCAGACAAGTGAATAAAAGAACAAAGGCAGAGCAGCAATAAGAGCAATAACAGAACTGCTCATTCACCTTTGAAAACCATACATGGAAGTAGAGAACCACATTTGAGCTACAAACATCATCTCTCGAAACTGTCAGTCCAATCACTACTAACCACTCAGTTTCCACTGAAACAGAAATTCTGACAAATAAAGGGTCACAGCGTCCACATAGATTAATCTCACAAACAGATAAAACATCTAGTCATAGAAACGGTAAAATCTAAAGTTCCATTAGAAGCTACTTTTCTTTCACTTCTGATCCTGAGGCAAGGTCCGTTATTAATTCTAACTGGACGTTATTATTCACACAATAATTCAGGAAATAGGATGAAAATTTCATTAGCAAAGTGACAGCTCTTGGCTTTAGACAAACAGATCTCCAAATCACCTGCCAGAGAGTATTAAAAACTTTAATCTCTAAACTTTGAAAAAATGTCAACCATCAAATAAAGTTTTTTCTTCAGAAATCAATTATTTTTAGCATACTCAAATAAAGGCAACTGTATCAAAGGCTCATTTGCCTCCCCATATATGCTGTATCATGCAGTCCACATCAGTTGGGCCCAAAATACAAGCAAACAGAATGACTGCACTTCCATTTTCAGCTGAGTTTGTTTTGGTGGTGGTGGTTGGTTTTTGGTTTTTGCACAATTTTGAAGCTGACATGAGCTACACTGAAAATCGTAAGTTAAAAACTGAGGTTTCTCCCTTACGTGGATGTTTAGCATTTTTCATCATTAAATTTGAAAGTACATTTCAGGAAAATATTACTTAATGCAAAAAAAGGCAAATTAGCTGGCGTCCCTCAACCTACAGTCATTGAGATTAAGGAACAAGAACAGAACTGCATTTCCCAAGCTCCAAATCCAGCACTGTACCCATTGGAACATGTGGCCTCTGCCCTGTCTTCCAAATTACTAGGATTCACAAAACTGGATTCGAAAACAGTCCCCCAGCACAGTACCTCACTACACATGGTGTAGCGCTTGCCAAAACATATTTACCACAAAACTGATTGCCTGTGTAGTCACAGAAGTTTTGCCTCTGACTTCAGTTTTGTGATGTGCTTTATCTATGTTTAACTTCTTTCTCTGAGCCAAAATCACAGCAACCATCTCAGCAACAAGGTTACAGATGTTAATTTTGTGCTTTATAGGAGTTTTAAAACCTTAAGTATAATATAAAAATATAACACAGTTTCTTCAAACTTTAAGATCTCATTTTCTCAGTTTGAATTCAACACACAAGTAATTTTCTGAAAAAAAAATCTACAAGTAGCAAATGGATTAGAAATATTGTTTCAAAGAAAGCTTAAAAATTCAGCTCCTCTAGGAGCCTTCTTTGCCCTGCAGTATTTCTTTAGACAGGCTATATCAAAGAAGATTATTTATTTCGACACAGTGCCGCCGTTGCTGCTTTTTTTTCATTTTCCTTTTTAAATATGCCTGTGTCTGTATTATCACATTAAAGAATGCAAAATATAAGAAATTCCATCATCAACTCTAAGCACAAAATACATAGCAGCTCTCCATTCTCAAGGGAGTTCATTACACAGCCTAGAATTCAGTCTTGTGAAAGTGCTGCCCTCCCACACAAATAAGCATTACCCAAATCCGAATAGCAATTAGCATCACTAATATGCTCGTTGACGCAGAGGCAACAACGAAATCCTGTTGCAGATACGATTTTCAATTTCTTAATTTCCTATTATGACTGGCAGTGCTTCAAAACCATGAGCTTGTCACCACTCTGTAGATGGATCACCTAAGACAAGGCCAAGTCACATGAGTGCTTTCCTTTGGACCCCGCCACTCCCACCTGGCAAGAAAGCATCAACTTCGGGCCAGATCCATCAAACACTGAGGAAAAGGCCAGGAGAATGAAAATTAATGACTGCCTTTTATCCACTGACACTAGGAGATCATCTATCTGTGTCGCTAAGCTGCTGCAGTTCCATGTCCTGACCCGAATCCAGACTGTGCTGGATTTAGAGTAAGTTTAAATTACAAGAGTTTGAAGCTGGCCTATGCCATGTGGAGCAAAAGACCCTGAATCCCAATAAATGGGGAATGCTCAGCTTGCTTTCTTCTATTAATTGCTGCTGGCAATGATTACTGCTTCAAACTACGTCTCCTCAAGGATGACAAAGCCTGGATGCAGAGACACTAACACAGAAACTTACAAGAGGACTCATGATATTATTTTCAACATGTAAACAAAAGGAAAACAATGTCTTTTTAATCAGCACACTGACAGTTCTGTCACAAACCACCTTCTCCAAAGTTGCACACTCAAAGTTGTCATTTGCATGAGTACACAGCATACCAGCCAGCAACACTGCTTGCTACACGCATAAGCTGCTGTAGAATTATGTATTTGACAGTCCAAATTACAAATAACTTTTTTAAAAACACACACACAGACCTTGGAAGTTAGTCTGCTCTGAGTATACCAACACTTTGTATTTCTCTCACATATTTCTAGGTTAAAGTATGCCATCAACAGTCTCCACAGCATTTTAAACCAAAAAATCCCTTAGATTGTGACTGACAGTCATTTCCAATTAACAGCCTCCAGCTCCGATATTTCTCATTCATGACCCTGCACTTTCTACTACTAAATATCCTTCCAGTTTTATTATTTTGCTCCTCAGTGAATTCAGTGGCTGATCTTCCTCACTTGTTTATCAGAACATACCAGGATTCTGTTTCAAAATACTTAATGATAACACAAAATTAATATTCAGGATCTCTACTTTTGGCTTTTTATGTATTTTCTTTCAAAACCATCCACTGCCATTTTCTTTCAATTGGTTCTTTACCTATCTTAGAATTCTAGCAATCTTCTTAGCCTCACTTTCTCTAATAAATAGAAATTTTGTCTAAGTCCAGAAGCATGAGATATACCAGTCTTCCTAGGTCAAAACCACAATTTTTCCCTTATACAAACTCCTACCAAAATGGCTGAAATCAGAGGAAATGCCATTCCTCATCTATACTGCAGACTGTGTTCCTCAGTCACAGTAATTCTGAGTAATTCTATTAACTACTGCCCTTAGGGCAACCAAATCTGTCATTTAATAAAGAGCAAATCTGCATTTTTTATCTATTTTTACCTCTCATTACAATCATAATGATTTAAATTTAAAGCAAAGCCTCAGCATGAATGATCCAAACTTAGCTTCTAAAATCAAGACTTTTTTCCCCCTCAGTATTAAACTACTGTTACTAGGCTCTTGTTTAGGACATAAATGTATCTTGTGTATCTCTTACTACACTCAGAAGCACCTGGATTTGTCACTTGCTAAAATTCTCCACCAATTTTCCACCCTCATAAGAGGGTAGAATTCAGCTTCTGGTTAACTTCCACAGTTGTAAGGTGTCTCCGTGGGGTGAAATGACCCGTTCCCTGTGCGTCAAAACTGTCTTGGTTAAACTCTTACTACAGAGGGCAAGACACTCAGCTTGCATCAGATGTTCAAGTGCACTCATAGTGACAACTCTGATCAGGCATCTGCAGCAGATTCAGCAGCAACCCAGAAGTCTCCCTTAACAATCCTGTAGTGATTTTTTTTTAAATCTGAACTCCATAACAATTTCTTATCCTTCCATTATTAGGAAAATAAAATGTTATTCCTCGTATTTTATTTTGCATCTTTTCTAAACAAAATGAATGCTTTCCAATATTCATGCTACAGTCAAGAAAGTTATCCTAGTTCACCTGCTACACCAGCATCTAATTTCACGAGAAATCGGAACTTTTCCAACATCCAGCCTCATATTCTGAATCACTCATTCAAGATACCACTGCCCTGACTTGATGCTACTACAGAAAAAAAATAGTTTTCTTGTCTTATTGATCACCTCATATATCACAATGGAAGGGCTATGCTTGATTTTGATATTCACAGCGCCATTTCAGGTGGAAAAGACCTTTAGGATAATTGAGTCCAAATGTAAGCCTAACACTGCCAAGTCTACCACTAAACCATGTCCCAAAGTGTCACATCTACAGGTCTTCTAAATACCTCCAGGCATTGATGAATTGATCTTCACCAAACACCCCGCTTATTTGAGAACAAGGAATTTCATTTCCACAGGATTTATTGAGGTAGTATTCTGGATAATGAAGTAACCTTGTCAAGTCACTACTGTAAGTTAAGAGATACCACACAGCTTGTACAGCTTTTCAGTCTCCATAATTTTTCCTACTCAGTCTCCTCCATTTATCTCACTTGGCATCAAAATCTTTTTCTTATTCTTGCCTGCCTCCCCTCTCCTTTAAACTCTGAATGCAAGTTTCCCTTTTCATTTGTTCCCCTTGACAACACAAGAACCAGAGGAGATATTATGTGACTGTTATGGCCCTGAACATCATCAAAAGTGAGGCAGCGGATCTGCAGATGACAGAAATCTTCAATATGCAACTACAGCAACAAACACTGCAAGTTCTGATATCCAAAGGGTACCACAGCCAAGAAGAGAAGAAATGCGACCACACTTCCCCACCTCACAAGGTTCTAAATTAACTGTCATCTGAGAAAGCTCATATAGCAGCTACTTTTTAGTGGTCAGTGAGAGCACAGAACTGCAGCTGCAGCCAAACAAGCAAACAAACAAAACAGAACAAATTAGCAAACAAATAATTAGGTCAGATAACAAACAGGGTAGTGCAAAATACAGAAATAACGTTGCATCATTGTGGAGGGCTGTGAGCTCTTGGCACAGGAGCCCTCCGCACTCCCTTGGAGGAGAGAGGCCAGAGGGCCAAAACAATCTCCCCAGACATAAGCAACCTTCCTCAGAGCTAGGGTGGGCTCCCAGCATGCCTTGTTTCTTTATGGTAATAACCAGTACCCCACTGGCTAATTGATTTCTACCCCACCCCCTACCTTTACCATAAAAAGCCCACCCTTCTGCCCCTGAGTTATGGGAGCACTCGCCCTGGCCTCCCCTTTGCAGCGTGGTTGGACAATAAAGGCCACCTCTGTGGAACTGCCATACGAGGCTCCTGTCTTTCTGTCCCCGAGTCTGCCTTGGGTGATTTCACAAAGAGCTGAACCACAAGAGCTGGAATCACTTGTAGCTGAGAAATTGCTACACTTGCTGACATCACCTGTCGCTCAGGGAGGCCTGCCAGTGCCCCTGGAAAGAGCTGTTCTCTGCAGGACGCTCTCTCTAGGAAGGCCGCGGCATACTGGTGCTGAGCAGCACCAGACCCCCTGCGACACATCATTGTACAACTTTATGGCATCCCCTCACCCGGGATACAGTGTGCACCAGCATTAACAGAGAAGTCAGTTTTTGAATAAAGGAGACAATGGCAACACTAAGGACCATGGAAAAATACATAAGAAGTGTGGAAACTAGTAAAAGTTCTCCTAATAAAGTATCACAGTTTATACTGAGCTCAAACTCTAGGTTTTCTTGTTTTATAAATTTATAAAAGATGAAGCTGTTTTAATTAATTTAACAGATGGCAAATTCAAAACTAGTGTAAAACTACATTTTCTATCTAAAGTATTATTAGACTGTGAAACTGCTGGTAAAACCAAGAATTTAGCAAGGTTAAAAAAGACTATCCAGTTACAGTGTTTTTCTTCTCTGTCTTTCAGGGTTTTAATTACATTAGAGTGTTGTGGAGGTTTTGTTTCTTTATTTTTAGAAGGATATTAAACCTTATGGGTTAAATTTAAAGTTGTCTTGTAATCATTACTTGACTTACAATGAAGGGTAAATTAAATTACAACTACTACATACTGAAGAGCTCTTATAGTGCACTATGACGTGATTTGTCTGATGTAAAACAAAAGAATTGTTAACAAGATGGAAAAGATATGACCAAGTAACAACCTATATACTAACAGATTAATTTTAAGAACTAGATTCTCTTTGTTTCACTCAAATTTTAATGATGCTAAGTGCATTTCTAAATTAGCTATAGGAACACTGTTGAAAAACAACTGCATGGTATATAATGTTCTGATTACTTTTTTCTAAAGCTGTAAGATTAATGGAACAAACGATATCTCAAGCTTGACTGAACTCCTGAGTTGTTTTGTAATTTTTACTGTTGTTGTTATCATTATTATTATTATCTTCATTATTTATTGCAGATAGAGTTTCAAGTTTGCTTGAACATTTTTGGCTCCATCCCTCTCCACAAACCTTTGTCTCAAAATATCTTGGAGGTTTAGGGCAAAATTCATGCCTGAAGCAACAGGCTAAAAAAAAAACATATAAGAAAAAATAACAAATTAATTTAGCATTAGATGACAAAAAGTTACATTCCGTCTTTCCCCAAGAAAGTGAACCATAATGTCTCTTGTGGAGAGCCGTAACAGAGCAGTCACGAAAAGAGTAACATAGCTTTGAAAAAGGAGATCCCCTTAACTTGGAACTGATTTATGCCAGAGTGTATTCTGGGTCAATTCGGTCTGCATCGCCAGCATAAGCCACAGCAGGAACGCAGCTCCATTTGTGCTCACAGAACAGAGCAGCTCCAAGAGAAAGGGATGCCCTAGATATCTGTATAGTTCAACTTCACAAACTGAATGTCATTCTTCCCTGACTGAACATAAGCCGTTATGCTTCAAGGATGTGTCTGTAATCCCCCCGAGGAGAACCAGCAGCACAGAATGTACTGTTCCACTATTAAAAGTGGTCTGGGAGAAAGGAAAATAAATAAATAAACCAGTAATCACTGATACTGGTTGCTTGAAAATCAGATATACATGCAGGACCTGGATCTTACTAGAACATTTTAGGGCTACAGTTGAATATTCTAAGATTAGTATTCATAGCACAAGCTACATAATAAGCATTTTAATGCATTAACTATTTATAAATAAACAAAGGAGCTTGCTTAGAAGACAATCTGTCCAAATACTCAAATAGTTACATATGAATAGTCAGTTAGGTAGCATTTTTGAAAGAGCCCAGAATTGTGACCATAAAACTTTGTGTGTTGTCAAGAGGCTACAGAACTGTGAAGTACCAGGCCTGCTGTTTCACAGAATACACTGCCTGTATAGTATCACATCAGCAGAGCTCCTTAATCACTTAAAGAAGGACACAAAACCAACAGATTTCTTCTACCACTTCCTTTCAGAGTCCTGACAGCGTTGCAAGCACATATAAAATGAGAAACCACAACCTAGAGTAAGAATGCTTTCTTTGGCCATTCAAGTCAATTTGGATCGAAATGAGGGATGACATGTTCTGTCACACCTGTTTATTCATTCTTCTACATTGACTCAATGACTGTAAAATGAAGATTTCATCAGATGAAGAAGCAACAAAGCGATATGGATGTGCCTTAGTAATAAATACATAAATACATCATCACCGGCCCCCTGCAAAAACAAACCAAGCACCAGACACATTTTTATATCCCATGGTTCCATATATTAGTCCAACAGTTTATGACATTCTGTGCTGCCTCATTTGACTTACAGTCTCCCAATCAAGAGAGATCACTCCTGGTTCAAAATTAGTAGTTAAAGAAAATGAATGAGTTACCTAGTAAAACCTGACAGCTCCTTTTCTACTGTCAAAGTCTGCTAGGCAAAGTCTAGACATGCCCTTATTGCCTGTACAGTAGGGAAAACAGGTTAAAAGGACTATACGGCAACAGGTGGAGATAATGAGGCCACCTTGCACTAGACCTTCCTTGCCCTGAGCTAGAATATCTTTACCTAGAGACAGGTGACATGCTAAACAAACTGGAAGTGCCCTTAATCCGAACTCAATTTATCCAAGTGTTATTTTTACAGTCTCAAATGAAAACTCAGTTAAGCATACAGTATTTATGGGTTCTAATGCTGTCGAAAACAGGCCAGTATTAGTCTTGTAATCCTAAATTTACTGCCTAATACAATTGCACAGGACAATTATTAAGATGCAGAGTGAACAACAACTCACATCTCAGCTCCTAAACCTCCAACTCTACATCATTCCTGCCTCCCCAAACCACCTCCTTTTCCTCTCCTACCTAAACACACAAAATAAAACCATGAATTAGGCATCTGCTTTTTAGAAAATTATGAGTAATGCTGTTTAGAGCGCTCAACATCTACGAATTGCTCTTTTCAGCAATCATTAGAAAGGCAGTTTATACATTTTAATCCTGAACCATTTATGTGACTTTTATATACTTTTGCAGAAGCTTCTGACATTGTGTTATCATTACACATTTCAAAGTTATTGCAGGTTCCTAACTACTACTACTGTAGTTTATAAAAGCTATTTATTTAGAGATTTTAATCTTGACTGGAAGGGAGTAAAAGCTTTACTGCAACCATTTCAATAACTTTCACAACTTTAGTTTCCAGTCAAAATATATGCTATCTCCATTTAGATATATTATTCAAAATAAAGTAAATTAAATAAAGTCCACATGGATTGCAGCCTCATTCTCAACCAAAATTCTTCCATTTACAGAGGCAGATGTACAGAACTAGTTTAAAAATGGGTGAGCTTGTTTCCCCCTAAAGAATAGTTAAATTATTATGAAAAAGAACCACAAGGGACTATGGCATGTAAACAAAACCTGCATTTTTTCCCCATGACCTTAAAAACATGACATAAAAACACAGTGCAGAGACTGGAAGACTGGACTAGGAACAGTCACTTTAATATTTAAAGTAAGGTTTTTGGTTCCAAATCTCTTCTTTAAGTGTCACCCCATTCCGACAATTTCATGCAAATAATAATAGAAAAACCCTTACAACTAGTTCTTTGAGACATTCAATGAAAATAATACAAATGTCTGAACAATGGCTGTCCTACACACACAAATGATGTATAATTACCAGTTGAGGCTTTGCCCATTGCTGATAGTTACATAAGCACAACTGAATCAAGCTCATTTAACTTGGAATCAAGTAACTTGGGTTAAGCCCAGTTGTTCACAAAACCTGTCACTCATATAAAGGAAACTCAAAATTTGGTCCTGAAAAGTCTATTCAGCACATGCCCAACCCCGGAGTACTTCCGTCCTTTAAAATTTCACACCACTGAAACATACCACAGACACAGAGAAAGGGACACACAACGCTACCAACTAATGGTGCAAAACTGATTAATATTTAAGTCTATTTCTTAAGATAAGTGGGGAGAGGAAGAAGCAAAAGGAAAGGAACGTGTGGTTTAAAAGCAGCCAGGTGATTCTCGTGTGAGTTCTTCACCCTATCCTATGACAAGGAGGCCAACATTCCTTTCTTACTCCAAGACCATAAACATGTATTAACCCTAAACGTGACTCAATGACAAGACACTCAAAACACAATTTATAATAATTCACTTTCTCAGTAGCTATCTGGGTCAGAAGGCAGGGTGCCCAGGAAGGGAGTATTCATACCTTGAGAAATGCTCTTTTACTCGTAAATGCTTTGTTGTGATTAACAGCCCTTAACTTTCCTGCTAACACCATTTCTGAAGATGTCTGAAAATCTCAACACCCCACATTTTTGTCCCCCTCCTCTAAATTAAGGAAGAATGCACTAACAATTGCGCAAACCTCTACTTCAGGAACTTTCTACTAACGGGCATAAAATTTCACATCCATGAGAATCTGGTCATGTAATTTGTACAATCTGAAAATTAATCTATGGCTTCTTTCTCATTCCCAATAGTCTCCTTCAAGTTCAACTCCACATTAATATCTTTGCTCTCAGGAGACAAGCTTTCCATTCTCCAGATCTGCTTTCATGACAATCTGGTCTCTTGTTCTTAATAATGAGTTCTCAAGTGTATAGATTTGGGGTTTAATTGGATTAGTACTACTCTCCAATCTTCTCTGTCCTCCTTCATTCTCATTATTATCTCAACTTTCTCTCCTCTCTCTCTCAGGGATAATAGTTTTTCCATGAACCCATTCAACTATCTTTTCTTTAAGCCTTTACAGACAGGCAACCATTTTGCTTCTTTGCCACTAGTTTTGGGCTAGTATTTTTTACCTCCTAATTTCTAAAACAAATGAACATCTGATTCTCAGTTTTCTCCCTTCTTTTTTTTTTTTTAAGAGTTGTCCTTTAGCAACAATGATTTTTTCGCAATTTACTCTGGACCAAATGACTTTTGGATAACTTCTCATGTTAGGAATTTGCAGTTTCTCAGTTATGCATGTAAGCTTCATGTCATCATGTAAAGGATCAAAGAATAGGGAAAGAAAAAGTATTGAGCCATGGAAATCAGAGAGAAACTTCAACCTTGTTTTCATTACATTTATAGAAAAGTTATCTTAAAATATACCAAGTAGATTTCCTTCAAGTAAGGGTCACAAATATGTTTCTGAAATGGCTGCAACTGCCAATAATTTTAAAGTTTAAAAAAAAAAAAAAATTTCTTCAATTTGTACAAAAAGCTGAATTAAAAAAACCTAGGAAGCTATCACAAGTTTGATAATACAGTAAATAAGTCAAAATAATTATATTCAATATAAATCAATACTCTATATATAGATAGCTATATTGATTTATTGATTGATACATTTGACATAAATCAAACTTATTTGATTAACAACCCAAAAAAAGACCATCAGTTTTATCATACAATTAAGTGTACATTTACTATTTTTATTTTGTACTATGATAACAAGAAAAAGATAATTACTCAGGCAACAGGCCTTTCTTTTAAAATGTAATTTGCTAACCATGAAAGAAAAAACCAACTTCACAGATGTACCTATTTTGTTAGAAATACATTAGACAATTAGCAGCAATTCTCAAAAAGCTGTTTCATTCTGCATGTACTTATTCACATTTAGATATCTGTAAGCCATCAAATTTGCATGAATATTTTTCAAATTTAATAGCCTTTGGCAAGGACTACCTGTTCTGCATTTTTTTAAATAGCTGCCTTAACATAATTGAACAGCCATAGTATTATGATCACATTTACTATTTTTCACTAAAACTGCATGTGTACAGATGTAAAAAATAAAAAAGGTACTCATACAAATGTAGGAAAATAATTTACTCCCCTTAACAGGTTCCATTTAGTGCAGGTCACATTTTACCACTGTAAAACCTAGTTCTGTTTGATTGTGTTGATTTGAATTATTCCACAGATATTTTTAAGCTTTTTATTATTCTTAGTGGTAATAGCCTTTTCTTCAGAACTCGTGTCTCATTACTTTACCCTGCCTGAACATTCAGCTCCACTCATTAGAACAAGCATCTGCTACAAACAGGATTAATGAGATCCATATGAAGGGCTTCAACAAGCCATTACCCACCTGGGCTAATCATTTTACAGTACAGAGCTGATAACCCAGAGTCATCCAGCAATGCCTTGAACATACTGTAACAATTACTGTATTCAGACAGTAACCACTATTTCAGAAACACAGCACTGCAAAATGTCTGTAAAGACGTATCCACCTTGTAGCTACTGTTAACATGCAACATATATTTCATCTCAACAAAGCCAAAAGGCATGATTTTACTAGTGGGAAATTTGCCCTTTGGCTTATGAATAGATTAGCATTAAAATTATTTATAAGACACCAGTAGTTTGACTACTGTTCCAATAAATATAGAGAATTTACACCAAACCAGTCAGAATAGCTGCAGAACTCAGCGACTTTTATCTAAATAATAATAATTAAAAGCAATATGATTTTAGAGGTGGTTTTCCCCAAAACAGAATGAGTTTGCATACAGTATTTACATACAACCAAGTAGCTGGAACAAAGGAAATACTTCACCAAAGAGTGCCAGTGCTAAGTGAGCTTCATAGATCTTTCAATCTAAAGCTCATTTCTCTAAACTTAAGATACAAATAGACACATCTTTATACATCAGCATTTACAAACAGGAGGAGGGAAGTATTTGCTCACAATGCATTTTTCCTTTTGGGACAAACATGCTCCAGAAGGAATCCTGGAGCAAGAACCAGGAGTGCCCTGCTGATACTTACGGAACAAGGGCCCTGGAAAGCAGGGACAGAACAAGTTAAGATCACAGTGAAGGTACAAACTATTCAAATCACAGCAGACTAAGCAAGGCTAAGTCAAAAGATTTTGCACTCAGAGCTCCAAGGGAATGGAGAAGGATGAGTTTCGACACAAACCAGACTCACAACTCACACACTTACAAAAATATGTAAGATGCTACTCCAGTAAATCTCCCCAAGATATTTTATGGAATCACTATCAAATAATTTAACTAATCAATTTCACATTGTTAGTCAACATTATATGAGAAATAATGCCCTTTTATTTAGGGGAATACTTTCATTTTTCTAAAATTACGGGTAGAAAAATACAACAATGCTAAGAAACCAAGAAAACATGCATAGTTCTATAACTGAAAAAAAACCCCAAACTACGGGGAGACAAAAAAAAAAAAAAAAAAAAAAAAAAAAAAAAAAAAAAAAAAAAAAAAAAAAAAAAAAAA